>WTXG01000066.1:0-172925 GCA_022496185.1 Multifurca ochricompacta | reverse complement strand
AGATGAAGTGGGATGAGTCAAAGTCAAAGGGGCGCTCCCTAAGACGATGTTGAACGGAAAAGTACCCGAAGTACTTGAGACAACTGAGTCAGAGATCAAAGGGGCGTCCAGAAGACAAGCACCGATGTATTCAATAAGTCAAGTCTGAGGTCTACAGGGTAGCTACAGCAGACTTATATACGTAACTCAGTGGGCGTCTACGAGATAAGAGTACAGAGTCAGATGGGCCCAAATATACGAAAGCGGAGGGTGTAAAGCCTAGCTTCTGATAGGGTACTAAGTAAGTGTCCGATCTTAAGATAAGGGGATAAAGAGATAAAGAGATAAGGAAGTAATCATAAGCAGACAACGCGTCAATAGATGTAAACTAGGTCATGGGGATGGGCGCAGGGCACGTGAGGGGTCCCACGATGGAGACGTGATCGAGAAGTGTAAAGTGGGCGGCAAGGAGGGGTCGTCGTTGGGCAGTAGAAAGAAAATGGGGACAGACGGTAGAGGTTGTAACACTCATAGCGGCAGCAGAAACCTTTGCAGCCCTAATCACAGATCACCCCATGATTACCCCAGAAGAAGTGCCTCCCAAATTCATTGTCCATATCCGTGCCAAGACTACCATGTCCACTCAGATTGCTGCAGATCAAGTAAAGACCCCTACATCCTTAGAAGACCAACTCCCTCCTGAATACAGTAGCCCACAAAACCGTTCCAATGTTTGGCCACCCTGAAGAGATTGACCTACCACACAATGAGAATAATGTTCAAAATTAGTAGAAATTAGTAGATGATAGTGTAGCATCTAAGCTTCAATTAGAGCCTATAATAATGTCAATTGGATCAGTGGTTCATGATATATAAAATGTTTTGTGAGGCATTATCATTGGAACAGTTTTGTGGCCAACATGTGAGATGACAAAACCGGTATCTGGTGGTCATGGGAATGCATTGACAGTCATGTGACAATGTTTAATAAGTTGAACACACACCAAATAATCATCAAGAACACTTGCTTCTTACCATGCATGCCCTCTCTGCTGCCAAAAGGACTCACATCATCTCCCTCCTCACTTCAGGCAAATCTGCCCATGAAGTGTCAACTATGACTGGCCATGGCACTATTATCATCTCAAGATGGGTCATAAATACTGCCCTTACCATCCCAAGTCAAATGGAGGGAGACCAAGGAAGCTGACAGAGAGAAATGCTCAGCATGCTGTTTGCCTTATCTCCTCTGGCAGGGCAGACACAGATGTGGAAGTGACTAGAGCACTTCAGAAGTTGTTAATGGGTTCCTCTATCAACATAATATGCCCATCCATCCTCCCATCAAGTTTTCAAGCCATAACTGGCCCCTCCCATATCATACACCCCCATTCCATCATAAGTGCAATAGGCCACAAAACCAATCCAATGACATTGCTACACAAAACATTTTATATATCATGAACCACTGACCCAATTGACATCAGTATAGGCTCTAAGTGACACTTAGATGATACAATATCATCTACCAATTTCTACTAATTTTGGAAATTATTCCTATGGTGTGGTTGGTCAATCTCTTCAGGATGGTTAAACATTGGAATGGTTTTGTGGGTTACTGTATGATGGAATGGGGGTGTATGATATGGGAGGGGCCAGTTATGGCTTGAAAACTTGATGGGAGGATGGATTGGCATATTATGTTGATAGAGGAACCCATTAACAACTTCTGAAGTGCTCTAGTCACTTCCACATCTGTGTCTGCCCTGCCAGAGGAGATAAGGCAAACAGCATGCTGAGCATTTCTCTCTGTCAGCTTCCTTGGTCTCCCTCCATTTGACTTGGGATGGTAAGGGCAGTATTTATGACCCATCTTGAGATGATAATAGTGCCATGGCCAGTCATAGTTGACACTTTATGGGCAGATTTGCCTGAAGTGAGGAGGGAGATGATGTGAGTCCTTTTGGCAGCAGAGAGGGCATGCATGGTAAGAAGCAAGTGTTCTTGATGATTATTTGGTGTGTGTTCAACTTATTAAACATTGTCACATGACTGTCAATGCATTCCCATGACCACCAGATACCGGTTTTGTCATCTCACATGTTGGCCACAAAACTGTTCCAATGATAATGCCTCACAAAACATTTTATATATCATGAACCACTGATCCAATTGACATTATTATAGGCTCTAATTGAAGCTTAGATGCTACACTATCATCTACTAATTTCTACTAATTTTGAAAATTATTCTCATTGTGTGGTAGGTCAATCTCTTCAGGGTGGCCAAACATTGGAACGGTTTTGTGGGCTACTGTACCTCACATACCAATCTGTCTTTGAAGAGAAAGCCTCTCAACGTTTGCCACAGCACCAACCATGGGACCATGCCATAGAACTCAAACCAGATGCCAAAGTGTGTGACTGCGGCATCTACAAGCTCACCCCTGAAGAACAGAAAGCCCTGGACGTTTTCTTAAATGACCACCTGGCCAAGGGATATATCAGAGAATCCAAGTCCCCCATTGCTAGCCCCTTCTTCTTTGTAAAAAAGAAGGATGGAAAACTATGTCCTGTCCAAGATTATCGAGCCTTGAATGAAATCACAGTAAAGAATGCTTACCCCCTACCCTTGATCCCAGAACTCATTGACAAACTTCACCATGCTCGCTACTTCACCAAGTTTGATATCCACTGGGGATATAACAATATCCGTATCAAAGAAGGAGATGAATGGAAAGCCGCCTTTAAGACCAACTGAGGTCTCTTTGAACCCCTTGTCATGTTCTTTGGACTCTGTAACTCCCCTGCCACATTCCAAGCCTTCATGAATAGAGCCTTCGAAGATCTTCTTGCCACTGACCATGTTGTCATCTATATGGACGACATCTTAATATTTACAGACACCATGGACCACCACAGAACACTTACTCACCAAGTCCTCCAGCGCCTCCAACAGTTTGACTTGTATCTAAAGCCTGAGAAGTGTACCTTTGCTCAGACAACCATTGACTATCTTGGCCTAGTCATCACAGCTGGCCGTGTCCAGATGGACCCTGCTAAATTAGAGGGTATTACGAAATGGCCTCCCCCACGCACCCTAAAACAACTCCAAGCCTTCCTTGGATTCTGCAACTTCTACTGACGTTTTATCAAAGATTTCTCCCTCATTGCCTGCCCCCTCCATGATCTCACCAAGAAAGATACCCCTTTCCTCTGGACTTCTGACCATGACCTTGCCTTTTCCACCCTAAAGAATGCCTTCACCACTGCCCCTGTCCTTGCCCTCCCTGACCATACTAAAGCTTTCCATATCATCACTGATGCCAGTGACTTTGCTATTGGTGCCATCCTTGAACAACCTGATGAACTCAATTGCTACCATCCCCTTGCCTTCCTATCCAAGTCCATGCTGGATGCTGAACGCAACTATGACATCCATGACAAAGAACTTCTTGCCATTGTTCATGCTCTGGACACCTGGAGACACTACCTTGAGGGTGCAGCCCTTCCCTTTGAGGTGTGGACTGACCACAACAACCTGACTTACTTCCGCTCCAAGCAGAAGCTCTCCTGCCACCAAGCACGGTGGGCCCTTGAACTGTCTTGATACAACTTCACCATTGTTCACAAACCTGGCTCTTTCAACAAATCTGATGCTCTGTCCCGGCGTCCAGACCATAAAGAGGGGATAGAGCATGACAATGATGAGCGCATACTCCTCGACTCTAAGTTTTTTCGCATTCAGGCCATGAAAACCACAGTCACAACAACTCATAACTCCACTCTACACCACAGAATCAAAGACTGCCAAGACCATGACAATGAAGTCACCCAAGCCCTGACCACCATCTTGCACAATGGGCCATGCTCCCTTGCCAAAGGACTGGAGGACTGGAACCTAGAAAATGGCCTAATCCTACATAAAGGCCAAGTCTACATCCCCAAGTCCCAAGAACTACAAAGAGACATTGTAAAGTTACACCATGATTCCATTGCCACAGGACATCCAGGCAGATGGAAGACCTATGAACTAGTATCACGAGAATTTTGGTGGCCAGGAATGTCCTCCTTTGTCAAAGAATATGTGGACGGATGTGCCACCTGCCAAGAAACCAAAGTTCGACCTCGACTACCCATCCCTTTGCAACCCAATCAAGTTCCAACTTGAGTATGGGGAACAATCACCATGGACTTCATCACAGACTTACCCCTATCTCAGTCATACGACTCCCTATTTGTGGTGGTGGACTGGTTCAGTAAAGCCACCATCATTGTTCCTTGCACCAAAGATATCACTGCTCCAGAAACCTCCAAACTATTCCTTGAACATGTATGGAGACACACTGGTCTCCCAGACCAAGTCATCTCTGATCGAGGCCCCCAGTTTGCATCCAAAGTCATGAAGGAAATGTGGAGCAAGCTAGGAGTACAATCATCCTTGAGCACTGCCTATCACCCCCAGACTGATGGAGAGACTGAACGGGTCAACCAAGAACTAGAACAATACCTCCATGTCTTTTGCAACTTCTGTTGAACACAGAAGATGTTCAGTGATGCTTCAGGCATCAGGTGATTAGATTAGCTACTTTGTAGATTAGATTAGATACCGGAGTCTCGGACTTTTTACACTATCATTATTACTTTCTTTCTCACATTCCACAGTAGCTGACTGATGCACTATGTAACATGTGATTTCTGTAGTGGCCAATGGCCTTTCTCCCTCATGTTTATTGTTTGGACTTTGTCCGGCACTTGTGGACTTATTCCCAGTGCACAGACCACCCCTTGAAGAGTATATAAGGGTGTCTGTTTCGTCCTCTACACTTCAGAGTTCTTCTAACATCTGAAGTGTAAGTTCCTTTCATACTATCTACTTTACCAATTAGACTAACGTTCTTTACATAGAACTTTCTTTGTCTAGGTCAGTAGTATA
This sequence comes from Multifurca ochricompacta, assembly GCA_022496185.1. Taxonomy (NCBI): domain Eukaryota; kingdom Fungi; phylum Basidiomycota; class Agaricomycetes; order Russulales; family Russulaceae; genus Multifurca; species Multifurca ochricompacta. The sequence goes on along the minus strand of WTXG01000066.1, from coordinate 168,011 downwards.
GTTAATAGAGTTCTTCTAACATCTGAAGTAACTTTCTTTGTCTAGCCTTACACACTAACCACTACAGTCAGTATGCTGCGTACATGCCTGTTCTACAACTTCCAACAAGATGACTGGGCAGAACTGATCCCCTTTATGGAGTTCGCCCACAATGCTAGAACTCACAGTGCCACTAAAAGATCTCCCTTTGAAATCTGGTATGGCTTCCAACCAGAGTTTATTCCCCCACTCCATTTTGCCACCCCTATCCTGTCAGTTGAAGAAAGACTCCGCACCCTAGAAACTATCCATAGTGAAGTAGCTGCTGCCCTCCAGGTGGCTGCAGAACTCATGAAACAGTCGAGACCAGATGGACCCCTCCATGCTTTCAAAACAGGGGAGCTGGTTTGGTTGGAAGGGACAAATATATGCACCACTCACCCCAAAGCCAAACTCAGCCCCTGACGCCATGGTCCTTTTAAAGTCATACATTCTGGCCCTGTTAACTGCAAGCTTGAACTCCCTAAGTCATGGCGCATCCACCCAGTCTTTCACAACTCTCTCCTGTCCCATTACAAAGAAACCCCAGTCCATGGACCCAACTTCACTCGACCACCACCAGAACTTGTGAATGGGGAAGAAGACCATTATGAGATAGAGACCATCTTACAGTCTGCTCACACCCCTAACTGAAAGGGCATCCATTACCTTGTCAAATGGAAGGGCTACCCTGCCTCAGAGAACTTGTGGGTCCCCTTCACTGAAATGAAGAATGCCATGACCCTGCTTCAGGACTTCCATCATCGACACCCCACCCTGCCTAGACCCCCACACCTCTGACAAACTTGCTGTGGCACAGCAAGGCCCTAAAGAGGGGATAGTGTCATGAACTGACACCCTAGAAATCCTCCTGACCCCCCAGAAATCCTCAGACGCTCCCAGAGACCTTGTAAAACCCTCAGAGACAAAGATAACCCTAGATTAAGACCAGAGAAGGGCCGGTCTGGACCAGGGCCAGACTCCTGCCAAATTGGAGACCTGTGGGAAGAGTACTAACAGAACCCCACAATGCCTAAACAGCAGTCCACAAACTGCGGACTGCGGACTGCGGACTGCGGATTTCTAAGCCCAAAAGTGGGGCTATTCTCATTGGTGGATCAGTAGGGAGTTAAAGCGAAGTTAACCTCCCCTAAAGTGGTGCACAGACCAAAGTCCCAGTTGTAATTACGTATATAAACCCTTTGGGAATAGAATGGACAGCTCCAGACTGTCCACTTGTGATCCGGTACCTTATTGCCTAGGAGATTAGCCCCACCTTGTGGAAGGCTTCTCACCCCTTGTCCTTGAGCTGTTTGCTTTGTCTCCCTGCACTTTCACCCTCACTCTCATCTCTTGCCCCACTTCCAAATCCCCCTTTGCATACAACCCACTGTCCAGGCAGTCGACAGTGAGTTGTAACAACATCGTCATCTTGATCCATGTCAAGGAGGTCATTTGGGTGGGGTTCTTCAGAGTGGGTGAAGTCATCATCGGGATTAGGCGACTGGTTCTTGACTCATTCTTCAGCAGCTTTGTAGTCAATGGGGGAAGATGGACAAGTAGAAGGGTGAGTGGAAGGGAAGGCTTCTACAACCACAGTAGTGGCGGCAAAGGCATCAATGGCAGCAGAGGCAGCGATGAAAGAGGAAGACATGTTGATTGTGGTTAGGACGTTGCTGGTGAAGTGTTGTTCTGGGGGAAAAGAGTCAGGAGCTTTCTCCCTTTTTAATCATTCCTGGGCACTTGGGGGTGTCATAAATGGAACTCTGCGATCAGGTCCGGGGCAAAGATATTCCCGGCTGGTTCCCACGAATTGTCAGAGCTTGGGAAACCCTTCCACTTGATCAGGTTATGCAGTTTGCACCCTCTGCCCCGATAGGTGGAGTTTACAATCTGCTCCACTTCCCATTCCACTTCTCCGTCAATTAGCTCTGGTGGAGGTCTTGGGAAGTTTTCCCCATGAATGGAGGTTTCCTTGTACGGTGTCAGAAGCTTGGCATGGAAGACTGGGTGAATCTTCCATGTGGGAGGAAGTTCAAGTTGGTATGACACGTCCGATAACTTCCTCATGATTCTGAAGGGTCCGTGATGTCGGGGTGCCAATTTAGCTGTAGGGTGTGATGTGTGGATGTGCTTCCCTTCCAACCAAACCTGTTCATTGGCTTGATAAGGTGTGAACTTTGAGGGTTTTTCTGATAAGGTCTGTTGTGCCTTTAGCAAGTTTTCATTGGCGGATTTCTGGATCTCATCCCATTGGCTAATTCGCTGTGAGGTTGTGGGAATGTTTGTAGGCTTATTGGTCCATGTGGTACGTGGTACCCAGCCCATGATAAGGGAAAATGGGGGGGTCTTCGTTGTGCCGTTAGGCCAGGAATTATGCGCAAACTCTGCTGTTGCCAGCCAGTCTGCCCAATTGTCCTGTCGTCCATTGCACCAGAATCAGAGGTATTGCTCCAACCACTGATTCGTGCGCTCCAACTGTCCATCTGTTTGGGGGTGGTAGGCTGTTGAGATGTTCTGCTTTATGTCTAGGACTTTGCATAATGCTCTGGCAAATGTCGAGGTAAAGCGTGGGTCCTGGTCAGAGATGATCTTTTCTGGGAGACCGTAATGTTGGTAAATGTGGTCAAGATAGAGCTTGGCTACCCCTTCAGCTGTGATGGATTCGTTGCATGGTATAAAGAGCGCTGCCTTGGAGTAGTCATGGTCTGTGATGGTCAAAATAGAGTTGAAGCCTCTGGAGGTGGGTAGTTTGACTATGAAATCCATGGCAATCGTCTGGAATGGCAAAGACATAGTGGGAGTGATGGGAAATATTGCCAGTGGGTGTGGGTGCATGTTCACTTTGTTGGCCTGGCAGTCTGCGCATCCTTTCACATAGTCTTCTATGTCCTTTTTCATGTTTGGCCACCAGTAGTCATGTTTGGTAAGAGCGTAAGTGTTGGCGATGCCAGGGTGGCTGGCAGAGGGGAGGTTGTGGTGAAAATGGATCACCCCCCTCTTAATGTTGTCACCAGTGGTGACAACAAGGCGATCTCCATCTTTCCACCATAGGCTGTCAATCTTTTTCAAATTATGTGCCTCTGCCCAGGATTCACATAGTTGTTGATTCATGTTTTGTGATACCTGGGCCCAAAGATCCATGTCATGGAGGCTGATGACAGCCTGTCATGTGAAAACTTCTTCAGGAAGGACCGTAATATTATCATTGTCCTCCTCTCCACTGTGCATGTCTGGCCAGTGTGACAGGGCATCTGCTCGAGCATTGTGGCTTCCTGCGATATGTTTCAGAGTAAAATTGTACTCTTCCAGTTCTAAGACTTCTCGTGCCACACGTCAGCTGATTTTATGCAGTTCTTTCCAGTACAGGAGGTTAGAGTGGTCGGTGTGAATGATGGTCTTATGTGGGGTCCCAGCTAAGTAAGGTCACCAGTGATGCAATGCTTTTACAATAGCCAGCAACTCTTGATCCCAGATGTCGTAGTTTCGTTCAGCAGGGGAAAACGTTTCTGAATAGAAGGCGACTGGGTGAAGGAGTCCCATGGCATCTCGCTGATTCAGTACCACTCCATTGGCAAAGTGGGACACATCAACTTCTAGCTCAAATGGTTTTCCCAGATTTGGCTGCAGGAGGATGGGCTCCGAACCCATTATGTCCCTGATCTTTTCAAAGGCTTGTTGTTGATCCTTTCCCCAATGCCACGGGATGTCTTTCTTGAGCAGGTCATTGAGGGGTCGGGCAATCCCTGAAAACCCTTGCACAAAGCATCAATAGAAGTTACAGAATCCTATGAAGGACCAGACATCTTTGACACTTGTGGGTATAGGCCATTCTCGGATCCCCTGTACTTTTATGGGATCCATTTGCACCTGCCCTCCTTTCAGGATGACTCCAAGATATTTGACGCTGGGTTGCTCGAAGGAACATTTGGTCGGTTTGAGATATAAATCATGCTGACATAGGATGTCTAACACCTGGTGTACTCACTCACAATGGTGTGTCAGATTGTTGGTGGTTGCCACCAGTATGTCATCCATATACACTACCACTTCGCCAGTGAGGATGAGATCCCGGAAGATGTGGTTCATCATCAATTGAAAGGTGGCGGGCAAGTTCATCAGACCGAAGAACATAACATTTGGTTCAAATAATCCCTGATTCATTTTAAAGGCTGCTTTGCACTGGTCCCCTTCTCTGATCCTGACATTGTTGTAGCCCCAGCGAACATCCATTTTTGAAAATAAGGATTTGTCTCGCATGGTGTCAATAAGTTCCAAGATAAGGGGAAGGGGGTAGGTGTTCTTTATAGTGTAGGTATTTATACGTTGATAATCCTGGACAGGTCAAAGCTTGCCATCTTTCTTTTTAATGAAGAAGAAAGGTGATGCGTATGGGGACTTGGATGGGCAAATATACCCCTTTGCTAGGTGTTCTTCAAGGAATGCGGTCAGCACTGTTTGTTCTGTCTGGGATAGTGGGTAGATTTTGCAATCGATTGCCACTGGTGCTTCAGGTACAAAATCGATGGCATGATCCCATGGTCATGCTGGTGGGAAACGTTGCGACTCCTCTTCAGAGAACACCTTCCAGTGCCGGTGGTATGCTTCTGGCACTATTTCCTCGAAGGTCTTTTCCACCTGTCCTTCCACTGCTTTTTGTGCTAGTTCTGAAGCTTTGGTAAGGTAGCCGTGACCAGGTTCATCTTCCTTACTGTCCTCCACCTGTAGCACTGCATGTCGGACAGCATAGTCATAGCCTAATGACATTATGACAATGGGATAAAACTCCTTATCCATAGTTGCATCACTCCAATTAATCTGTGGTTCAAAAGCTGCCAACCATGGATATCCCAGGATGAGGTCCTCATCTCCTAGGTTGGTGACAAGGAAGCGGATTGCCTTTGTCTTTCTCCTACTTGGACATTGAGATTGGTATAGTGTGTGATTTTTCCAGCTCGGTTGGCTGTCCCATCAATGTTCCAGATATTCTTTTCTTGGGGGAGTTCCAGCATCCCCAAGCCCATGGTCCTTGCCATTCGTGGGCTGATGAAATTGTTGGTAGCTCCTGAATCTATCAGGATGTCTCAATCGGCCATTTTCTGTGTAGTCTCAAAATGCACTGGTATTTTCAAAGATTTGAAGTGACTAGTATACACAGAGGTTACATGTAATGCTCAAGCCCAGGCCGATGGGGTTGAGCCAATCAAAAATCCTTTTTTGCGAATGCTTTTTCAACTAGGATAGCATGCACTTCTTCACTTTCTTTCATCATATTAGCCCATATGTCGTGGGCCTTCTCTTCTTTCATTCATTTGTCTACTGTCGGCAGGTTATTGGATATTGGGGCAGGGGTGGTGGTGGCCTCGGCGACCTGTGCTCCTTTCTTGGGACAGTCGCATGACATATGTCCTTGAGCTTTGCATCAGAAGCATCTTCCCTCCTTCATCAATGTCTGCCATTCGTCTTCCGTGAGCATGGCTCTGGCCCTGGTTCGATCAGCAGAGGTGTCCATAGCATTTGGGTCCCTCGGGATGGCAGGCTTGAGTCCGAACGCTGCCTTCCACTGGTCCCGTGTTTTTCCTTTCTTTGTCTCTATTCCAAAGCAAGTCTGGAAGTCAAGGAAATCTTGCTGCTGTCGTCACACAGCATTGATCCACTGGGTCCAGTTCTGTGGGTGGTGAAACTGGATAATATTTTTAACAAGTGGGTTTGGAAGCCCTTGAGAGAAGAGGTCCAGCATGGCTTCCTCATCCACATCATACCCAGCTCTGTTGGCTGTGCTTCGGAATTTGGCAACATAACTGTCTAAATCTCCTTTCTCCATTCGCAAGCCCTTTAATTCTCGGGCAGCTTTCTGCTTCACCTGCCCATCTGTGTAGGCATCCTTGAACCTCTGGGCGACTACGTCCCAGAGGCCTTCATTCGTTGCAGGACTCCCACCCTCTATTTGATCATTCAGCCACTCGAGCTGTTCCATAGTCCAGTTGTCCACTGCTTCTCCTCGGATTAATGAGAGAAAGAGATTGGTATGCTGGAAGGGATTCATGATTTGGGGAACATCATGATTGAAGTTTCAGAAGGTTGTGAATTCTAGCATAAACTTCCTGCTCTGTGAGTGATCTCTGGTGAATGTCTGTGGGAGCACCCCTGAGAGTCGTCCCGATGAAGGGGGGTTCCCTGGGACAGTGACGATGGGGTGGCAGGGGGAGGAGGAGGAGGGGGGGCTGGTGCGGGAATCTGAGCTGCGATGGTTGACATTCTTTGTTGGGTGACAGTGGTTGTGGACTGGGAGGATATCGTGGAGTTGTCAATGCAGGGGCTCTGATCGTGACAACTTCTGGTGCAACCAGGGTGGTAGCTACTGCTAATACTGGTGCGTCTTCACTGCTTTTGTCTATGTATTCTTCATTCTCAGAGTCGGTAACAATGGCAGGTGGGTTTTCTCTCCACGGCCTAGTCTGAATTCTGGTGGTGCTGGTCGGGTTGTTACCCAGGAATTTTGGCTATCCAAGTATCGGATACAATACCAAACCCTTCTTTCGTCGTCATATTCTACCGGTTGGTATCTTCCATCGTGATAGACATAGTATCCAAACTGGTTTCAAAATCTTTCCAGGCTGCAGAGCCAAGTACTTGTTGTGAAAGATTATTCTCTTCTCTTTGTTTGATAAGTTCTTCTTTAAACAGGGTCTGACTGCGGCTGGAAGCCACGATGAGAGACTCGACTTGATGTTACGCCCGGTGCAGGACGTTCCACACGACTTGTGTGACAGCGTTTCATTTGTATACAGGTAAGAAACCAATGGGGCTTCTTGGAGTGAAGTGGGATGAGTCAAAGTCAAAGGGGCTGTTCCCTAAGACAATGTTGAGTGGAAAGGTATCAGAAATACCGAGATGGATGAGTCAGAGATTCAAAGGGAAGTCCAGAAGACAAGCACTGATGTATTCAATAAGTCGAGTCTGAGGTCTACATTGTAGTTACAGTGGACTTATATACATAATTGAATGGGTGTCTACAAGATAATGATAACAGAGTCAGGTGGGCCCGAATATACGAAAGCGGAGGGCATAAAGCCTAGCTTCTGATAGGGTATTAAGTAAGTGTCCAGTTGTAGAGATAAGAAGATAAGAAGGACAATCATAGGTAAACAGTGTGTACTTGCATCCAAACAACAGTCACGGGGATGGGAGCAATGCATGTGAGGGGTCCCAGGAGGGAGACGTGATGAGAAAATGTAACATAGGCGGGCGAGTGGGGTCCCTGTTGGGGAGGGTAAAGAAAATAGGGCTGCTGGGCCCTGGTTGTAACAACGTTGGGGATTGAACCCAAGACCTCTGGACAAGCCAGGTCCGGTGCTCTAAACCACTGAGCTACATGGCCTCAGGTTCATAGTGGTACACAACCTCCTATATGAGGTCATGCAGAGTTGCATTGTGCAACACCTGACTGTGTCAACACAGGTCTGGCTTGATAGAAAACACCTTGCTTCTCTCTTCCCCTCTCTTAAACTTGCCCCTAGATGTCATGGCCCCTTCTCTATCATCCACATGGTATCCCCAGTTTCTTTTCAACTCTGCCTCCCTGCCTCATTGAAGGTTCATGATGTATTCCATGCCTCTCTCCTCTCCCCATACATCACTACACCTGCCTATGGGCCCTCTCCTCCTTGCCCTCCACCTGTTCTTGTCCATGGCACTGAAGAAGTTGAGATTGATTGTGTCATTGGCCATTGTTGCTCTAGATGCCATGGTTGTCTTCAATTCCTCCTTTCCTGGAAGGGCTTCCCATCTTCTGATAATGAATGGGTTGACTTCTGCCACATCCATGCACCAGATCTTATTGCTGATTACTTGTCTACCCTTCCCCCAGCTGTTGCTTCTGCCCTTCCTGTGCATAGCCCTGCTGGTCTTAAAATGGGGAATAATTCCACCTCTTCCTCCTTCCCATCCCCTCAACTTGTTATTCACATCCCTCCTCAATCATACAAACCTGCTATGTCTTCCCCTTCACCCCCCATGACCCAGTCTGATGAAGAGATCATTCATGTGGCAGTACTCCTCCCCACAGTTGCATTTGCTACTTACAACATCCCATCTGGTGTCTCAACCCCTGAAGCTGTCCAATCCCCTCAACCCACACCTATTCCCACTCCACCTTATACTTCTCCCACCATGTCACCAACCCCCTCAACCTTCAGTCTTATTGTACCACAGTCACCTAACCAAACACCACCAGAACTTCATGAAGCCAATGATGAGAGTGATGAAGGTAGCAATGCCTTACCAGTTCCTCCACACACCCATGAATGGGTTGGCCCTCCCCCTGAAGACAAGGAGTTCTGTCCCCAAGAAGTCATTGACATACACTGGTATGACATCCATGTCCCATCCCATTTTAACCATCTTCACCCTGCACCATACATTAAATTCACATATGGCACTCACCCCCTTATCTACAGTACACACAGTGCTGGCTATCATATATACTCCCAGCCATTAACAGCCACTCCCTATTTGCATCCAGGACCTCCTATGTCCACAAGTGATTTCAGTGTTCTTGGGACTGGCCACTTTGATGACTGTGTTGATGATGCCTTATGTGCCCTTAGTGATCCAGGCCTTCACACAGATGTCAAATGTTATTGAGCACTCATTACTGAAACCAATCAGATTGCCTCTGACCTGTGCATTGCACAACTTTGCATGTGACACACAATCACCCACACCCAACTTGTCCAATGTTGCCTCAGTGATGCTGCCACTAGTGTTGTGATGGCCCTGGCTCAGCCTGAAGCTGTGGCTTAGGCTTGGCTTTTGGTGGCTCAGGCTTTTCAAAACTCAAGCCTGGGCCATAGCAATGGCTTCCGGCCAGCTTAGGCCCAGCTTAGGCCCAAGCTGTGGCTTTACAGTGTCAAATCAAGTTTTAGCTGCATTTTTTGAAGGACTTGTAGTTTACATTATATCAACCCCTGGCCACTGCTTTGGCCTTCTGCCATATTATGTCTCCTATTTAACTCCTGTAACATAAATTGTCTTAGTTTAGCTTGTATCAATAACAGTGTTTGTAACAGGTGCTTCTATCCTGCGCTTGCTATGTAGATAAGATAAGATGTTGAGATCATGGTGAAACTAAGAGTGAAAATCCAGCAAGAATAGACCTATATTGAACAATTGCTAAGAGCCTACAGCCCCAAGAGGACAAGATGGGGTCTGTAGTGTGCTACAGGGCATCTTTAAATAGGTTCTAGTACTATTCTACAAAATACCAAAGCCAATTGAGCATGCAATGTAAATCCAATTAGTTATCAGTGGCTTACTTTCATAAGTACCCTGACACATCTTATTTACTAATGTGCGATTGTTTCTGCTGGTCTGGCATTATCTAAAATACATACTAGACTACTTTAGACTACTCTACAATCAGATTATCAATTAATATTACTCAAAAATGGCCGTGTGTATCTATAATGTCCTTTGCTGCATAAAAAATGCACATCCAGGACAGCATTGAATTTGTTGAACCAGAATACTGGTACAGAGATAGTCTGAGATAATTGTGATTGCATTTAAATAAAACAATTGATGAGATAAAAACACATCTTACATTAATCAAGATACTGAGTATATACATCTCAGATTGATCATGTGATTAAATCACTTTCATTAACAAGCAAGATAATGCATGCATTTGTTTACTTTGATTTAGTAGCTGTATAAAGCCACTAAATCTGCTATAGATAAAGCAGTTGCTATCACATTATCACAAGCACCTAAGTAAAGGAGTGTGCATGTCATCCAGTTGGAATTTCCAGACATAAATTATGACTTTGGCCTGTTGGCCTGCAGTCAAGCCTGGATAATGAACATCCCAGGAGGGGTAGACTGCTGCCCCCAGCACATCCACCCCAGCATGAGCAGTGTCCAAATGGGCAGTACCAATTCTGGAAAACCATGGTTCTTGAATGAGAAGGACATGGTCAGACTTGTTGGCATTGAGCAGCACATGCATGTTTGTATTGCAGCACTGCATGTTCACACTGAGGATGGAGATGCAAGACATGATCAGTGGGTTGTGTAGGGATCTTGCAAGTTGGGGGGCTTGCCAGTGCTAAGGATGTGCATGTAGGCACTGTAGAGGAAGCATAGGATGTCTGTATTGGAGGGGATGTCAGGGAGTATTGACACCAGGTGGAGGCAGTTGCCATTGCCACCCAGGAGCTTGTCAGTGAAGTACAGCTCACAGTAGGTGTTGACAGTGTGGAGGGTTTGACAGATGAGGTCAAGGTGGGCAATGCCCATGTTGTTAAGTTTGCCAGTGTTGGGGCCAGTGAAGTTGATGAGCATTGCCGCTTGAGCAGCATGGTTGAGCTCAACCACATGTCTGTATTCAGAGGCAGTGAGGTTGGGCTGGGGGAGTTCCATGTCACAAATTATGTTGTCTTGTGGTGAGTGGGGAAGGGGGGTGGTCAGGGCAGCAGGGGTGCAAGCTGGTGAATGTGGTGAATGGGATGGGAGCAGTGGAGGGCCTGCAGTGGATGGGGGCTGGGAGAAGCCTGAGGCACTGTTGATGGAGGAGTGTGAGGTGGAGGAGGAGGGGTGGGGAGGAGGGGTGGGGCAGGCTTTCAGCTTGGATGTGGTCATCCTTGCATCAGGCCATGCCACAAGGGGCTTGGGTGGGGCAGGGGTAGAAGTGGCCTTCTTCTTTTTTGATGATTGGGCCATGGTGAAGCCATCAGCCTCCATCTGGATGTGCTGTTGGCCCAGCATTGGCATTGTGCCAGTAGTTGTGCCCTGCACATGGGCAGCAATGTCCTGGGGAGCCACAGCATCTGGGGATGCCACACCAGTGGGTGTTGAAGCCATGGGTGGAGGGGCCAGAGGTGGGGGTGCCCACACACCACCTCTGCATTTGGTACAACACAGTGAGCAAACATGGTGCCCTGTGAGTCTGCACAGTAGGCACTTGAATTTGCAATTGCATTTGCCCATGATTGCATGGGGGCCTGTGCAGATGGCATCATGCACAGAGGAGTGGTGATCCTGGCCACAGATGTGACAGAGGACCTTTGAGGGTGGGAGCAGGCAGACTGGCTTCCCAGAGTGGCAGTTCAATGTGTTGGTGCAATGGCCAACACAGTGGCAGTGGCCACACTGGGTAACAGTGGGTGTGTCTCTGCAAACAACCAGTTGGACTGTGCAACCAAACATGTATGTTGGTGTCATCCTAAGAGAGGTCAGTTGTACAGGGGTGAGTCCCACAACAGCAAAGACCACTGTGTGCGACAGGGTAGTAATATTGGCAGGGTTAATCTGCCAGCAGGGGGGTGTGGGGAACAATGCCTCATGGAAGATAGCATTTTTCCTTAGTTCCTGCCAGAGAGCAGCAGGGGAGAACACAACTCCACTTCCATCAGAAGTGAGTGTGTTACAGATTTGGAACCAAGTCCAGCCACATGTGGGAATGAGGGAGCCCCCTGGGAAGATCTTCTGGAGTGTGGGCTCCAGGGGAAGCAGAGAGACAACAGGCACTGAGCCTGAGAAAGAGAGTATAAAGTTACCCTCAGACTTGTCCACCCTGATGGACCAGCATCCACCCAAGAGTGGGGGCATGGCAGGGTGGGATTCCTGTAGGGCAGCATGGCATTTGAGCACCAATTCTGGCACCAGCACCATGCCCTGAGAAAGTGTTTTGTGGGGGAGAGCAGGTAAGAGTACTGACATCTCTGTGATGTTGGGGTTGGGGGCCACCATGGTGAGCACAGTGGTGGGTGGTTGTTACGACCCTACTCTTTTCCTGACCTTTACACTGCACCTCCCCCTTGTACCACACTTGACTGTCCATTCCCCTATTCCACCATCCCTTGACCACTTTGGCCCCAGAACCCAGATGCCTATGGCCTTGTGCCTAGGACCTTTGACTTGATGCCCTTGGCTCACTGCCTTGGGACCCTGCCTGATGCCTGTGGCCTGTGTGCCCAGGACCCCACCCTGATGCTGGTGATATGATGCTCATAGCACCCCATCCCTGACACCTGCACCTGACCCACTGATAGTTCAGCTACTGTGCTGTTGGCTGTAGACCCCCCTTCTCCTGATGCTTGGCCTTTGTCTTGGCCAGCATCTGTACCCTGTCCCTGTGGCTGACACCCATAGGATCTCTGACACTGTCCCTGCCAATCTAATCTTCAACTTTGGCTTGTACTTGACCCTCTGCCAGTCATGTGACTCCTGGCCATGTGACCCTTGGCCATGTGATCCTTGACCATGTGATCCCTGACCATGTGACTTTGGACCATGTGATCCCTGACCCTGATCACAGCATCTTCATCTGATCATTTACCCTCTTCTGATCACATGGCCCATCTGGCTTATCATTCGCTTCTCTGATTCCTGTGGGAGTATTCCCACATCCACCCTGACTCCTGTGGGGCTGTCCCACATGATTATGCTTCTGATAAGGCTTATCCTTATCATGGACTATATTTGACATCTTATCTGCTATTGGATGATAAGGACTCTGACCCTGTTCCTGATTAGCTACAAACCAGATCCCCATACAGTATATAAGACCCTGTAGACAGTTTGTACAACCCTAGATTTGACCTCTTGGGCCTTCAGCCTAGAGATCTTAGACCCCAGAATACAACAGAGCCTTTTCCCTCCTTTTGCGCCTTTGAGATTCCTACAGGGACCCCCATTGCCTCTGGCAATGGGTGTGTGCCCTTCCCTTTGACCCCTCTTTTTCACTCCATTGAGCTTCAGTCTGTTTGACGTGCTTTTGGCACTGCAGCTGAGCCTGATCCCCACTTAACAGCCCTAGGGGATTAGCTCCCTTTGGCTGACTCGTCCCGTCTCTCTCCGTGCTTGGTTATAGCACCAAACTCTATTCTACTCCGAAGCTTGACAGTAGCCTAGAGCCTAGCCTTATTGTGCTAGGCTCCTGGCTGAGGTAATGGACCCGCGCTGACCTGTGCACGTCGCACATGAAACGCCCAGCTGAGCGTAACATTAGGTCAAATCTCCTTGCACGCGGTTCCATTCCGATTGTACGATTGAACCTCAGCAGAAACAAATAAATAAGAAATCTCCTCCCAGTCAAAAGAACTATGAGCCCGAGTCCACCATTTCCTTGATCCCCCCCCGACATGAAAGTCCCTGAACGATTCATCGTTATTTGTGGGGGCCTTGGAACGCTGCCATCTCCTGGTTGTATCACTCCAGCCCACATTGTCCGACCACCCTTCCAGTCACAATGAATGCCTATTGTCATCTTTCTATGAAAACATGAACAGAACAAAGTCATATCTTGTCTGATAGTGACCACCCCCGTGGCGGACGTCAACCACCCCTTCACCATGAATGTTGCAGAGCTGAGGAATGATCTGAGTGGGAAACGATAAGTCGATCCCCGATTACTTTCCAACAGAACCCGATCACAGAACCACCTCTCCTTTCCGACAACCCTCTCTCGTACCGCCGTTAGACCCACGAGATGACAACCTACACTCGATGTGCCATCCCAAACGAGTTGCGCTGTGCACTCTTTTGGCACGATATGAATAACACCTCTGGTGTTGAGAACAAGAATGAATGGGAGTAGAAAGCGTGCCGATAAGTAACCAGACTTAGTCTTCCCATCGGTAACGTGCGATTGTTTCTGACGAACGCCTCGAACCCCACTCTGAGCGACTGTACTGGGCGTGGCACTGTCACCGCCCCAGAAGGCTGCTTGATCGCCTATGATCGACGATCAGATTGTGCTCATCTCGGAGTTTGCTCCCTCCGAGCTGCACGAATGAACGCTTCAGACCCCTTGACTCCGACCCCATTACCGACATCCATTTTTCCCGAATCCCGACCAAGTGGCAGTATGACTTGCCCTTGTTACGACATCTTCCACACCAAGAAACAATTGTGCACCCCCCCGAACTCACCAGAAACCACTGTGTAACCGATTTCTGATCGAACATGATGGACCCAGAAACACCGACGGGAGAGAAACGTACCAAAAGGATACTAAGATTCTGTCTACCTGATGGAGCGTGTGGACGTTTATGATGAACACTTCGACCCCGACCCCCGATCGTCTTAGGATAAGGCATTGCCGCCTTCCTAGACCCTTTCCAGTCAGAGACCGACATTAACTCTTGACGCTGACACACGCATTTGCTCTGGGAATAATGCCCCAGGCAATGTCGACTTTTGCCTCGTATAGGCACATGGATCAGTTGTCCACTGAAGACACTGAGGAACGCACCTGCTCTGGAGCCAGTCACCTCCCAGGTTGCGTCGGAAAGCGATGTATTGCACACGCTTGTACGGAATGAAAGCGCAGACATAGGATCCCGAGTATTCACTAAAGAACTGTCGATTGCTGACAGGAGAAAGCACCCAAAGTCCAGTGGGTTGCAAGATCAGTTATGAACACCGAGAAGAACTCTGAAGATCCAGACACCCCGCGACCTGAATAGTTGTCCATCGTGACACTATGACCCGACAAACATACTAGCGATGAGCTTGTCCCCCGCTGGTTGCACACCGCACTGGGCTTATTGCTCACTAGCCGCAGATGGATCATGAACGATGACCATACCACCCCAAATGATTGATGTACCTGCTACGCAAATACATCGAAGTTCGAAGAATATCCTTGCTACTCCCCCTTACCCCGACCAGCTGTCTATCACGGCAACGCTGTAACCTGAAATCTACTCTGGGATTCAGACCCCAGGTAGTATGAATTCACGCCCCATCCCAATACCTCGATTAGCTGCCTATTGCAGGCTCCATGACCCGACGAATGCACCCGCGTGAGGATAATCATCTCCCGGGTTGCGAAGATTGACAGCGCAGTGCACGCGCTCTGAATCGAACGCGGAAGTTTTTCGAACAGAAGCACCCCTCTGAACGCACCAGCACTAAACCTAACACCTACTGGTTGCAGAAGAACCACGAACGCCGACCATACCAAACAACGTACGCATTGACTACCTGAATGTGTCGAAGTTCACAAGAACACCCCTACCGACTGCCGCTCTGAGGAGCTGAGACTGTGCACACCTGCAATGATTAGGAGGAACTATCACTGAATGTATCCCACACTACGCCTGCCTCACCCATCTGACACGGAGAAAACGGAAACTTCTGTCAACCACTCTGTACGACGCTAGCACCCTGATAATAACCTTCCCCAGTTGCCCCTACCAGTTGCCATAAAACTGGAGAAAGTCAAGAAGATTTGGAAGCAGCAACAGAACCAGCGGAAGCAGAAGAACTTATCTGATGATGGGATGAATATGAGGCTCAGAATCTGATACGAAGACGGGCAGAAATGTGACGATCCGAAGCCCTGGAGACCTGGAGCATGACCCTGTAGTTCCCCTCCCAACATATCGACGCACTCGCAGACCCAGACAGCCACACCCTAAATAAAAGCGAACCGAATTCGATGAATATCATAAACAACGACCTAGCCACTCGGCAGACCCGAAAACCGAGCGCACGACCCCCGTTCTCAGTGTCCGCGGTGCTGACAACCTGAACAGGGGGGTGAACTCCTGTTTCCTTTCGTTTTTCTTCCCCTTTTCCCTCGTCCCTCCCTCTTCCGGTACCCACTGTACAGACAACCCTGCCAACGATGAACCTGACCAGAAGAAGTTCAATTTCTTTCCCTTTTTCCCTTCCTCTCCCACTTCCTCCCTTAATTCCGACCCAGACTTCCTATGAAACCGCCTCCCCTTTTCCAACAAGGCTTGACAACAAGAACAGCAAACGCGAACCATCTGCAGACTCCACTACCCCCCTTGTATCTTGAGACTGTATACCCTGATCTAAAGCTTGGTTCTGACATGCTCGACGCCTTGATCCGACTACCTATACTCTCCCGAAACCCTCTTCCTTTGCTCTAACACCCCCAGAACTTCACACTGACCTCACTGCCAACTATTAAAGCCTGCTGACGACTCTCTGACCTGTTGAAGAGTCTCCCCAATTCCACGGCTTGACCAGACAATTGACCATAGCAAATGATGGCTTGCACACCCTGATGAAAGAAGAAGTCTATGTACCTGTCAACGTGCATCGAAAGACGACACTTACCACCTCCAGAAGACCTCTTTGATGACACCAGAACCAGAACAGTTGCCTGAACCACAGCAGCTGCATGACCGTCCTATGCCTTGAGACCTTGACTTGATGCCTCGGGCTTGTAACTTGAGGACCACACTGATGCCTGTGGCATTCTGCCCAGGACCCTGTACACTTGCGCGTCTTGAACCTTGGAACCGTACTTTGACCCAGAAGACAAACTTGGATTGATGACCCATGGATCTGGCTTGTATGCCAGCCTGAACCCGATGACGCTGCGGACGTTCTATCTGCAGTTGAGGATCCAAACCTGAAGAAACCGCGGCAGTTCACGCCGCGCGTTGACCCGATGCCCTTGCCAGTGTTCACTGTTGCTGGTGAGGATGCTCATGAAAACCCTGACCAGAAGGGGAGATGACTGTGTGTATGCCCGTTGCTGGCTGCATCCCAACGCGCACGCTGTCGCCTGGGTTTTGACACAAGAATGAGAGGAAACTGACGGTCGATGATTGCAAGGACCCGAACCCAATGATACTGTAGACACCTTATCTGCAGTGGAGGACCCGAACCCGATGAAGCTGCGGATGTAGTCCGCGTGCAAAGAACTCTATGTCGTTGCCAGTCACTGTTGCTGGCTGCGCGCACCCGACCCCAACGCGCTTGTTGTCGCTTGGGTTTTGATACGAGAAAAGGATGGAAGAACTGACGGTCGATGATGGAACAACCTTATGGGCTCGACCTGACGACGAAGAAGATAACTGAACGCGCGGACCTTTTCTGGCCACGTACACGGGTCCACTTCATGTACTTGCTGCTACTGGAGTGCTTGCTAGAAACTAGGATGACTTTTGATCGACTCTGATGCCCAAGAAGAGCTTACGAATATCCTGACTAGGAGGGAACATGACGAACGCGCGGACTTCTACGACCACACACCCCGACTCACTCCACGCGCTCACCACCACTAGGATACCTGCTAAAGACCAGAAGAACCCCGACCCAACGATGCCACGGCAGTTCGCGCCGCGTGCAGAAGAATTTACGAACACCCTGACCAGAAGGGAATACGAAGAACGCGCAAGTCTACACCAGTGCGCGACCCGATTCACTCGACACGCTCGCCACCGCCACTCCAAGGCCTGCGGAAACGAGACAAGACCCAATGACGCCACTGCTTTGTCTGCGGCTGAGGACGAAACGACACTCGATGATGCCGCCGCTTCGACTGCGGCTGAGGATAAGAAACCCAATGATACCGCGACCTTGCGCGCGGTTGAGGACTGAAGACTCGATGACACCGCGACTATGCATGCGGTCGAGAATCCGAACTCGATGATACCGCGGCAGCTCACGCCGCGCGTTGAGAACCCCGACGCCCTGGCTGTTGCTTGGGCTTTGATACAAGACTAGGATGGAATCTAATGGTTGACTGTTGACTGACATGACCAGAAGAACTGGACTGATGGAAGAGCTTTCTGAGCACGACCTAAGGACCCTGATGACTAGGAGTTGATGCCAACAACTACCTGACTGAGATGACTTGGACTGTGGACTGTGCATGACGTCTTTGACCCCTACCCTTGGACATTGCATACTTGTCAAGCTGGGTCAGCTTGAGCCTGAAAAGGGGGTAATGTTACGACCCTACTCTTTTCCTGACCTTTACACTGCACCTCCCCTTGTACCACACTTGACTGTCCATTCCCCTATTCCACCATCCCTTGACCACTTTGGCCCCAGAACCCAGATGCCTATGGCCTTGTGCCTAGGACCTTTGACTTGATGCCCTTGGCTCACTGCCTTGGGACCCTGCCTGATGCCTGTGGCCTGTGTGCCCAGGACCCCACCCTGATGCTGGTGATATGATGCTCATAGCACCCCATCCCTGACACCTGCACCTGACCCACTGATAGTTCAGCTACTGTGCTGTTGGCTGTAGACCCCCCTTCTCCTGATGCTTGGCCTTTGTCTTGGCCAGCATCTGTACCCTGTCCCTGTGGCTGACACCCATAGGATCTCTGACACTGTCCCTGCCAATCTAATCTTCAACTTTGGCTTGTACTTGACCCTCTGCCAGTCATGTGACTCCTGGCCATGTGACCCTTGGCCATGTGATCCTTGACCATGTGATCCCTGACCATGTGACTTTGGACCATGTGATCCCTGACCCTGATCACAGCATCTTCATCTGATCATTTACCCTCTTCTGATCACATGGCCCATCTGGCTTATCATTCGCTTCTCTGATTCCTGTGGGAGTATTCCCACATCCACCCTGACTCCTGTGGGGCTGTCCCACATGATTATGCTTCTGATAAGGCTTATCCTTATCATGGACTATATTTGACATCTTATCTGCTATTGGATGATAAGGACTCTGACCCTGTTCCTGATTAGCTACAAACCAGATCCCCATACAGTATATAAGACCCTGTAGACAGTTTGTACAACCCTAGATTTGACCTCTTGGGCCTTCAGCCTAGAGATCTTAGACCCCAGAATACAACAGAGCCTTTTCCCTCCTTTTGCGCCTTTGAGATTCCTACAGGGACCCCCATTGCCTCTGGCAATGGGTGTGTGCCCTTCCCTTTGACCCCTCTTTTTCACTCCATTGAGCTTCAGTCTGTTTGACGTGCTTTTGGCACTGCAGCTGAGCCTGATCCCCACTTAACAGCCCTAGGGGATTAGCTCCCTTTGGCTGACTCGTCCCGTCTCTCTCCGTGCTTGGTTATAGCACCAAACTCTATTCTACTCCGAAGCTTGACAGTAGCCTAGAGCCTAGCCTTATTGTGCTAGGCTCCTGGCTGAGGTAATGGACCCGCGCTGACCTGTGCACGTCGCACATGAAACGCCCAGCTGAGCGTAACAGTGGTGGAGCATTGCATTTGGGGTTGCTGGCCACAGTCTGGTTTTGTTTGGCAGTGGTGGCTTGTGTGAACGTCAGTGCAGCCTGCTGCTGGGCCATTGTTTGTGGAGTGATGATGGGGCCTGGGGTGGCAGGTGCTGGTGGTGGAGGAGGAGCATTCATGGCAGGTGGAGCAGCAGGGGTGACCCATGGAGCACCATGCTGGGTGGGTGGGAGGGTGGCAGGAGCCACAATGTTTCTGGCAGGAGGAGGTGCATGAGCATTAGCTGTGGTGACTGGTGTACCTTTGAGCACAAGTATGCATTCCATGATTAGGTTCAGGGCACAGTTCACCTTATTGAAATTATCCAGGAAAGCATTTAGTATTGGCTGTTTGGCCACAGGCTGGGCTGGCATGGGGGGCAGCACTGGTGCAGGGGTGGGGTCAAGATACAAGAGTGGAGTCATGGGGCAATGGTTTAGTTCATCCACAACTTCCATCTTGACCTCCAAGTCCCACTGGGTGGAGCCCATAGAGACATTGGTAGGCAGAGGGGGAAGGGGGTGTGACTTGCATTTGGGGGATGTGTCTGGGGATGCAGCCTGGGAGGGCATGGCTGACATGGTAGGCATTGAGTCATTGTCTTCCAGGAAGAGCAGTTGGGTGGCCTTCAATGTGGAGGCATGGCACTTGGAGACTTTCACCTTCTTGTGGGGGGTGCATTTGAGGTCAGCTGGAGTGAGGCATGCGAGGTCAGTAGTGATGGCAGCATTGAGCTCAGCACAGGCAGCTTGGAAGATTTGTTCACAATAGGAAATCCTCCAGGTCACAAGGTCCTGGGATATCTCATCACAAAGTTTGCATCAAACTTCCTCCATTATGGTGGCACATTGGGCCTCAAGCTCACACCAGGCCTGGTTGCATAAGTTGTCATGCAGGGTCATAGGTTCATTGGACATCAGGAAGTCCACTTTGTTCTGGGCCTCAGCAGCAGCAACAAGGCATGTGTGGTAGGCTGCAGAGATTTGGTCCAGGGCCACAGTGCAATCAGGGGAGGTAGAGGGCCCAAATAGGTCCAGGAGTTGTTGGAGGAGCACTTGTATGTGCTCATGGGGTGTAATGTTTTTATCTTTGCTTTTCTTTTTCTTTTCCTTCCTTTTATTTTGTCTTTACTGCATCTTAACCACTTAGCTAGCCATCTACAGATCATCAGATGATAGCAGATAACAGAGGGTTCAACCCCTTCTGTATGAGACCTAGCCCCCATACTTATCTTCTCTATGACACAAGTACACTTATCTATGATATCATCTGTGACACAGTTATGATCTCATTCATTATTTACTTGTCCTTACTACTGGCTAGACTCTTTCCTAAATAGTTCCCAAACCATGTATTTAAACCTACCAGACTGAAGGGGACAGACCTTAAGTCTGTTCTCCTGTGTTCAATCCAGGTGTTCAGAGCTCACTGTGAATCCCCTTGAGTTCTCTAAGTCACAACTTAGAGAATCTTCAAACCCCAGAGACTAGTGGCAGGACTTTGTGTTGCTGCTCGACTTCACCTCTTGCATGTGCCCCTCTTGAGTCAGTGGGCTTGAATGTTGTCTTGATCATTGCCTTGATCCAGACAGCTTGACTGGTCTTGACTGTTGTCTTGACCTTGATTTCCTCTGATCAGCCTTGATAGAGGAACTTGACTTGGATCACTTCAGATCCCAAACAATGACTTGACACAGCATGCACCTAGCTGTGACATGGGGCATGTTGACCATGGGGATGTCTGGGTGGACTGATGTGGCATCCAAGCCAGGAGACCCCATGTCATCTGTCAGGGTAAGTAGGTGAGGCAAGTGAAGCACACCTTGAACAGTAGTGGCCAACAGGCCCTGCACAAGCCTGTGCCATGATGAGGAGTCCAAGCCTCTGATAGATACATCATTGCCAACATTGTGGATACCACAGTCCAAAAGGCCAGTGGCAATGGTGGCTGCACCTGTGGCACAGCAGGATGACATGTTCAAGTCATTAATGGTCTGGGGGATGAGGTTGGTGGCCCAGTAAAACAGGGAATGTCCTGTGGCAATGTGTCATAGCTGGATCAGCTCAGCACAGACCCACTCCATAAGCATGTCCACAAGCTGGGCATCTGCAGCAGGGATCTGTATGTTGGTCATGAAAACATCCAGAGGGTCCACTGGTGCCAGGTTGGTCACAGCCTCAGTGCAGTGGGGGGTGCAGGGAGGGTCATCATCCTGAAGAGGGTTGTTGACTTGGAGAGCAAGTTGGGGTGGGCCCAAAAGTCAGGGCTGTTGGTAGGGAGGAGGTGGGGTGGGTTCAGCTGCTATGTCAATGGCCTGCACAGAGGAGCCAGAGCTGTGTGAAGAAGAGGACGGGACAGAGATGGGGTTGGCCTGGCCCCTGGGGGGAGGAAGCATGATAGGTGGTGAGGACAATGGGATGTAGTCATCATCCCAGTGCTTGGGGTGTAGGGGTGGACCACCCATAGGGTTGTCCATGCTAACAGTGAAGGCAAAGTGTGTATTTGTCTAATCTAAACTACCAGCAAAGTGAGCAAGGCTCAAGCTTGATGATGGTGGTTAGAGGAAAAGGGATGACTGCATTCTGCCCCCAGCCCTTGTTGGACCCACACCAAACATGCCTCCACCCTCTGGCCACCTCTCTGGTGTTCTCCTGACAACCTTCACTGGGGATTGATCTCAAAGCAAAAAGTTCATGCTGGAGTTCAAAACCTTCAAAAACTTTAATCATGATGTACTGCAAATTGTAAATCCATCCCAAAGAACCAATCTATTCCTCTCCCTGATCCAAGGAGAGGCCATTGATGATTGGACCATGGAACAGCTGGAGTGGCTGAATGATAGAATCACAGCTGGAAAGTGGATGACAGACAAAGATCTGTGGGATGTGATTGCATGGCATTTTAAAGACACATTCACAGATGGACAAGCAAAACAGAAGGCTGCTAGGGAGCTTAAAACCCTGAAAATGGAGCAAGGGGATTTGGATGGTTATGTAGCCAAATTCTGTAATCTGGCAAAATGAGCAGGGTATGATGTTGAAGAAGAGGCCTCCCTTGACCTCTTCTCCCAAGGGTTGCCTAACCCCTGGTCGAAAATATCATCCAATTTCATCACCCTGAAATGTGGAGCCAGTGGATGAATGCTGCAAGAAGGCAGAAACAGGATTACCTGGATTTCCAGACACAGTTCAGCATAGAAACAAAGAAGGGGAAACCCTGAGAGCAATGGAAGGTCACCTTCAGGGTCAAGCCTACCATACCCAGAGACCCCAACACAATGGACACATCAGCTGACTGAACCAAGGTGAGAGCAGCACTTGCTGATGATGAGAAACAGAGGTTGATGAAAGAAGAAGAAGAGGTCTGCTCCATCTTGGTGGAGAAAGCATTTGGACAAAAGGATTTTTGAAAGGCTCAACCCCATCAGCCTGGGCAAGAGCACTCCATGTAACTTCTGTGTATACTAGTTGTTTCAAATCTCTAAAAATACCAGTACACTTTGAAACCACACAGAAGATGGCTGACCAAGACATTTTGATTGATTCTGGAGCAACCAACAACTTTATCAGCCAGAGACTCCAGAAGACCCTGGGATTGGGAATGCAGCTGCTCCCCCAGGAAAAGAATATTTGGAACATAGATGGAACAGCCAATTGAGCTGGAAAGATCATGCATTGCTGTGACCTAGAGGTACAAGTTGGGGAAAGGACAAAGCAACTAGTGTTGTGCATGGCTCAGCTCACAGCCATAAGCTGGCCATTTCTGAGCCAGAAAAAGCTGGGCCAACATAGGCCATGAAAATGGCTTCCAGCAGCCCACAGCTCAGGCTTCAGGTTTGGAAAGCCTGAAGCTGCAGCTTAGGCTGTGGCTTTTGGTGGCTGAGTCATGCTTTCTATCCAGATTTTTGTGAACTGTTGAACCAGAATACCAGTACAGAAGTAGTCTGACATAATTGTGATCATGTTTAGATAAAACAATTGATGAGATAAAAATGCATCTCACATTAATTAAGATACTGAGTATATACATCTCAGATCAATCATGTGATGAAATCACTTTAATTAACAAGCAAGATAATGCAGCATTCATTTACTTTAATTTGGTAGCTGATATAGTACATCTAAATTGTATATAAAGCCACAAATCTGCTATAGATAAAGCAGTTGCTATTGTGTTATTGCAAGCATCTAAGTTACAAGGTGAGATAGATTGTAGTATTGTAGTATCTAAAATATATTCCCATGCCATCATGACGCCTGTTTCCTTCCGATGGCTCAGGCATTGGAGCGAATCCTCTGGTCATCGCCACTTTTGGCGGACCCATTTGCTCTCACTCTTCCATTACTATACTGTCAATTAAATTTCTAAGTTTGCCTGACTTTAGTTTCGACAGACTCTGACACTGGTACAAGCCGATTAATCCATGGTACGAGCAATTTTACTTAGCATATTAACGTTGGTATTCGGATTGTATGCATTCCGGCCGCTTACCTATTCATTTCCTTATACCCGCTACCCTGTTTCTCCCTTTATTCCCTTTTGTTTATTCCACTTTGTTTCGCCTCACATGGCTTCACCTCTGTTATATTATAAACACTCCTTCAGCTAGGTCTCTCCACAAGTATATAAGGGTGCATACAATGAGAGCCAGTGATCCAACAACCTAGCAATCATCTTTATCATCATGTCAACAGAAAGAGCACCACGAGATAGACGCCCTCCTATTCCCTCCAGCCGTCTAACTGCTGATTCTAATGCTGCACAACCTGCACTAGCTTCTCATCGTGTGAGCATTGCACATGCCCAGGCGAAACGTGCAGCAGAGGCCACACGGATCGCTCTTCTAAGTGCTCAGGCTGGCAATGTTACTGTTGATCACCCTCCTGAACAGCAAGATGAAGATCAATCAGAAGCACTATCACTGCCACTGATAACCCCTACAACCACATCCAAAGCTAGCACCATCCTGCCTACTGATCCGGATAGTGACGATTCAGATCAGGATTCAGATCATGCACCTACAGCAGCAAAGAAAATCAAGCAGAAACAAAAGCGCATACGAAAGCCATCGGGTATGTGATTAATTCATCAGATAAGCTATAGTAGTAATAATACCTATCGCAGATACAAGTAACGTTCCTCAAACAGATGGGAATGGAATGTACAAAGATGTCAATGTCATGGACATCGATTCTGATACACCAAGTGACAAGAATAAGAAGAGCCTGACAGCAGATCTCAATCAGTTTTTTGAGCCTGTGGTGCACATGAAAGGTGATAAACATGGTCGGCGTCGGTGCAAGTTGTGCGCGTGAGTGACCAACGTCATATATATATCTGTTTATCTGAGATTTGAGATTCTCACAGATCTGGAGATGGCCGCAACAAAACGGATCAACTTCTTGTTAACCAACATACAACTCTTCGACGTCACATGGCTGCAAAGCACAAGGTGCGAGGTACTGTTTTTCTCATAATTTGTTGTTGATTGAATCCCTCCATCACCAGGGTACATATCGACAGTGGTGCAAGTCTACGGGTTTCCTATCAATGCTCCCTGAGGATGCAAATGCAAGACGCAAAGAGGTTCTTGAGAAAGAAATGGAACAAACTCAAGTGGACGAACACTTCCATCCTGTGGATCCTGACAGCAAGCCACTTCCCTACACAGATGATGTATTCAAGGAAGCTGCGATACAGTGGCTGATTGAAACCGATCAGGTACATCTTGTTATTTATTCCAATGTCAGTTCTCATTGTCACCGACAGTCTATTTCTGCTTTTGAACATCCCTCCTTCCAACATATGATACATCTTGCCTCTCGAGCAACCCGCGGCATCAAGATCCCCAACAGAAAGCAAACGCGTGACGAAATAATTACCCTCTTCAAGATGCAAATGACTAAGCTGAAAGATCGTCTCAACGTTTGTACCTTTTCATTTGCAGCTTCATGTTCTAATCCACTTTCCCAGAGCCAATACGTTTCTGGACAAATCAGTCTAACTTGTGATGCATGGCAAGCCTCGAATATAGATGGGTATTTTGCTGTGACTGGTCATTGGATTGAGGAGCATTCACCAGGTAAATGGACGTTGGAACATGCTCTTCTCGGATTTACACAGATGAATACGGCACACAATGGCCAACGATTAGGCCAAGCTCTTTACAAGATCTGCAACCGCCTTGGAATTGTTCGCAAGGCGAGTAATTCCGATCAAATTTCATTTATTTACTTACCATCTGTAGATTGGTCATATAACCTGTGACAATGCATCGAACAACGGCACAATGATTGCTGAATTTGCTCGTTGTTATGAAAGTAAAACAGGGCAGACATTTGATGTCAAAAAGCGACATATTCGGTGAGTTGATATTTCCGTAGTTGTTCGCAGTACCTTATCAACGTTCTTTTAACTCTGCAGGTGCCTTGCTCATATCATCAACCTTGCTACCCAAGCTCTCATCTCGACACGAAGTAAAGCCAAGTATTACAACCCTCACAACATCGATGAACACACACCAGATGTCGGTGCTTGGGAACGAGATGAATTAGGGCTCATACGTGCAATTTCTGTCAAGGTCAGTATAATTTTGTGTGCTAGCCATATGTACTGATCTACCTTCCAGGAGCGTTCCTCCTCACAACGTAAAGAACTTTTCAAGTCCATCCAGATTCGGAAAGGGGTGAAGCAGCCCATGCAGCTGTTACTCGACATGAAGGTGCGATGGGGATCCACATATGTGATGTTAAATCGTGCCGAATCAAAGCGGAAGGCAAGTACAATATTTTTACAGCACGTTGACTGCCGCTTATCTTCAGATAGTTTGTCGATGAATTTGTCTATGAACTTGGTGTTTGCACAGATGGTAATCTTGAAGCACGAAAAAAAACTGATGCTCTCATGCTCTCCGAGGATGAGTGGCACCGCGTTAGTGTATTCTGTGGCCTCCTCAGCGTGCGTTCCTCCTGCGCTTCCGTGATGTGTAATTATTGACCTGTGTGCAGCATGCCGACAAAGCACAGCAAGCATTCTCATCTGCTCGTATTCCCACTCTCTCCAACGCTGTTCCTGCAATCGAAATGCTGCATGCTGCATGGTCTAGCCGAGCTGATAAACTCAAATACAATTCATTTAAGTCTGCACTTGATGCTGCCACCATGAAGCTCAATGAATACTACCAAAAGACTGCAGATTCTGATGCTCATATCCTAGCCTTGCGTACGTTCAAAGTCTCTGTGTCTTTTTGTCATCCCTGATGGCCACTAGTGCTACATCCTGAGAAAAAGATGGCTCACTTCGAAAAACACTGGAATGCAGAGCTCCAACAGGAAGTCTTAACATTGGCACGGAATGCGGTATGTTACTTCAGAATTTACTATTCTTGCTCACATCAGCAAAGTTCAAGGAGCGTTATGAACAACTTCAAGCTGCCAACGCCCTGTCTTCCAAATCTTCCACTACCCGTGTTGCCAAGCGACAGAAAACTCACAGCCTTCTGCGTGACACTGATTCGGATGAATCAGATGATGTTGCTGTTCATGCGTTATCACCACCATGGATGATTGATTTCAAACGCTATATTGATACTAATGATATAATCCCACCTGGTATGACAGTTGTGGAGTGGTGGGGTGTGCGTATTCGCTGTCGTGATGGTCTCATAGTTACTGAGACACTGCTTTTCATTTAGCTCAATGCACCTCGTTATCCGATCGCGGCTTCCCTTGCCCGTGACTATCTTGCCATCATGGCATCTTCAGTATCAAGCGAGCGTGCATTCTCTTCTGCTGGCATTACCCTAAGCAAGCAACGCAATCGGCTCAAGGGAGACATTGTTGAAGCTTTACAATGTTTAAAATGTCTGTTCCATAATGACCTGATCTTCCGAGACGTTGTAGTGGCAACAGAGGAGGAGGAGAACCTTGAAGAAATGGACTTAGAGTTGGCTGGAGGTGCTGACGATGTAGCGGAAGGTTTTACATGGGATCAATTATTTGCTGATGATGAGGATATGTACAAAGATGATAAGATTATAGGTGCAAAAGGAGGCAAGCGGGAACGTGCAAGAGGGTTTTAGAAGTGGAGGGAATTCCGAAGCAAACAGACATGGCGCAGCCTTTTATTTTAGATACTTTGTTAACTTAGAGACACAATAGCAACTGCTTTATCTATAGCAGATTTGGTGACTTTATATACAATTTAGATGTACTATATCAGCTACCAAATTAAAGTAAACGAACGCGCGCGTTATCTTGCTTGTTAATGAAAGTGATTTCATCACATGATCGATCTGAGATGTATATACTCAGTATCTTAATTAATGTGAGAACACGTTTTTATCTCATCAATTGTTTTATCTAAACGCGATCACAATTATGTCGGACTATCTCTGTACCAATATTCTGGTTCAACAAATTCAACGCTGTCCTGGATGTGCATTTTTTATGCAGCAAAGGACATTATAGATACACGCGGCCATTGTTTGAGTAATATTAATTGATAATCTGATTATAGAGTAGTCTAAAGTAGTCTAATATGTATTTTAGATAATGCCAGACTGGCAGAAACGATCGCGCGTTAGTAAATAAGATGTGTCAGGGTACTTAGAAGAGTAAGCCACTGATAAATAATTAGATTTACATCGCACGCTCGATCGGCTTTGGTATTTTGTAGAATAGTACTAGAACCTATTTAAAGATGCCCTGTAGCACGCTGCAGATCCCATCTCGTCTTCTTGGGGGTGTAGGCTCTTAGCAATTGTTCAATATAGGTGTATTCTTGCTGGATTTTCACTCTTAGTTTCACCACGATCTCAACATCTTATCTTATCTACATAGCAAGCGCGGGATAGAAACACCCGTTACAAACGCTGTTATTGATACAAGCTAAAATAAGACAACTTATGTTACAGGAATTAAATGGGAGACATAATATGGCAGAAGGCCAAAGCAGTGGCTAGGGGTTGATATAATGTAAACTACAAGTCCTTCAAAAAATGCAGCTAAAACTTGATTTGACGCTGTAAAGCCGCGGCTTGGGCCTGAGCCGGGCCTAAGCCGGCCGGAAGCCGTCGCTACGGCCCAGGCTTGAGTTTTGAAAAGCCTAAGCCGCCAAAAGCCGGGCCTAAGCCGCGGCTTCAGGCCGAGCCGGGGCCGTCACAACACTACCCATACCATACCGTAAGCAATCCAGTGAGTACCAAAAACGGTAGGTCTACAGGTCAGCCATACCTGTCCCTCACCATCAAATAGACAGCCGTCACCATCAAACGGACGGCGCGCAGCCCTACTTGATGGTCATGACATTCTGCCATGCCACAGTCCTGTGGAAGAGTTGACACAAGGATTGTGAGAAACTCCTAGATATAACAATGTCAGTTCAGTGTGGTGCAATGGCTAGCATACCTCACTTTCAAAATTCTTAACCAGAGACCCGAGGAGGTTGAGGTTCGATTCCCCGCACCGAAGTAAGGTTTGATTTTCTTTATGCCTCTCGTCTCCCCCCAGGCCCCTTGTCAATATCTGTTGGCCCACCTCTTTTTGAAGCCACACGAAGTGCTATCCATTACATTTCTTTATTTTGTCATCCATCCAGAAAAAAAAATTTAATTGCACATGAGTGTTGCGGTGATTGTAGTAGGTATATAGTACACGTATGAAACAAAGAGTTGCTACACAGGGTGAGGGCGATGTAGATGCGAGCAAGTTAAGAAACGACGGAAAGCCAAAGCACGAGTAGTTGTAATGTTCGACTTGATGGGCGGTAACATGGACAAAAAAAAACAGGACTATAAGGATAACAACAATCGCGAAAGGAGTGGGGTGGGGGGAGGATGAAGGGAAAGAAAGCAACCAGAAAAAGAAAAAATAGGCAGCATAAAGTTACGGAAAACTTCAGAACGGGGGGGGAGGAAAGGGAGAGAAGCTTTGCATTCAATATGTGCACCAGATCCACATTTCATTTCTGCTGCGAGAAAAAAAGGCGTGCGTCGTATGTGTGGGGTGAAAGAATAGGTGGGGAAGGTGATGAATTTGGGGAGAGGAAGGGGACGAGAGTGTGAAGAAAACCTCCGAGAGGAAAAACCCAGAGCCTAGAGACCAAGAGAACAGAGACACGACAACGACTCGTCGAAAAGAAAAGCTTGACTGAGGTGCCAGCGCGCCCGGGGGAGGAGGGAGGGGGGGGCGTGGGTGGTCGCCTTAAAAAAAAATCCCTGCCCGAATCATGATGATGGTGATGCTTCTTAGCAGCGGCAGAGCCTGATCAACTCCGCACATACATACTACTGCCGCTGGCTAAAAATCGCGACTTTATTTTTATTTTTAATTTGGTCATTTATGCGTCGCGCCGTCTAGACGATTGATCCATTCGACCGTACCTTCATCGTATCGTCCCGACGTCCGTCGAGACGTGACGAGACCACCACCGGCCCCGTGCACATATTCAATCCCGGGACGCGGAGGCGGAGGTACGAAGCGACGACGCCGATGTGGTCGTCTGCCATCACCACCACCAGCGTTGAGTCGCTCCTCCTCCTCCTCCCTCTCATCGTCATCGTCATCGCCATCACCATTACCGTCCGCGCCGCTGCTACGCTCGACTTGTGATTCTGCGTGCCGTTTGCCCTTATCGGTGCCGCGTGCAGTAAAACCAACCTCAGATGATACTAAAGGACGTAGGGACATGCCCAGTAGCGAACTTGTGGTTGTATTAGTGGCAGCACCAGCAGCAGCACCAGCAGCCACAGGAGCAACTCCGGCTGCGGCTGCTGCCGCAAGCGAGGGCTTGCCAAACGTCGGTTGGCCAAAACCGATTGGCACATGTGCAAATCGCGTGAATCCTGTAAGTGGAGCATCTACTGGGGGTACCTGATGAATCTGCTTTCGAGGGTTGCCAACGGAAAAGGAAAGTGAGGAAACAGATTTTTGTTGTTGTTGCCGCTGAGGCAGAGTGAGGGCTGCTGCTGCCGTTGACATTGTTGTTGAAAATGTTGCCGTTGGAGAAACGGGAGCGGGGAGATCGTTAAACGTACGCATTGGTGGTAGGCGAGGTGTCCCAATCTGCTGCTGCTGCTGGGGAAGACTCGTCACCGACTGTATCTGTTGCAAGTTCTGAACCATCGATGGCGAAATACGTGACGTGGCGCCGCCAGCCGTTAAAGAAGAAGATTGTGACGGCACGAGCTGATGATGGTGATACTGAGTCTGGGTCTGAGTCTGAGTCTGGGTCCGGGTCTGGGTTTGGGTCTGAGACTGGGTCTGCGTATGGCTTTGGTGCTGTTGTTGTCGTGGGTGTTGAATCGACGATACAGACCCACTGCCGTCCAACCTGCCGCGTTGCAAAGGTGAAACAACACCCACCTGGGGAACGTTGTACGGTAAAGATGCTGCTGCGCTCCTCCGGACGACTGTAAGCCAGCGCGCTGTGATGGACTACTCCCATGATACGCAACGCTACCACGCAACGCCGGGTCGATATTCACATCGTCAGTAGCATCGCCCCCTTCGCCATCGTCATCGATACCGTATGATGACGTGTATGATCGTACTGGTTCCACATGTTGATTATCCTGGTGATGAAGATGATGATGCGACGATAGCTGAGAGTGAGTCACAGGTGTGGTCTGGTACAACGTTTTCTGCTGCTGCTGCTGCTGCTGTTGTTGTTGTAGTTCATAACGTTGACGATGTTGACGCGGCGACGAAGGTCCCGCGCTACGTGCAGGCGGCAGCGACAGCGTGTACTTGATCTCTCGGGCCGAAGCGGCAACGATAGTCGCAACGTTCGTTTCCGTCGACGAAACTTGGTGATCGTCTTCCACTACGGCTTGCGGCTGCGCGTGTCCGTCATGTGTGTGTGCATGGGAAGGTAGCGGGTACGGCGTTGGACGCGATCCGTTGCCCTGTGCAGGTTCGGGCAGTCGCGTAGAGGAGGCTCGATACGCCTCCGCAGCAACCTGAGCAGCGATTTGTCCCTTGGTCGGCTTCTTGTTACGCTTGCGCACGCGTTTGTTACCCTCTCCTTGCGTTAGGTCAATCATCCAGTAACTTCCTTTTCCTGGTTCGGTGATGGGTCGTTGAACTTTGAGGAAGCATTTACGCAAAGAAAGATTATGTCGAATGGAGTTCTGCGTTTAAGTTTTCCAAGTCGTTAGCCACTTCATCTTCTCAATTCCCAGGGGAAAAAGGAAAAAGGAAAAAGGAAAAAGAGGGGGGGAAGGGTGTGTGTGTGTAACAAGAAAAAAAAGGAACCTGTAAGAGGCACCTTGGACGCGAAACGTAACGCACGCACCTTCCAAGAAAGCTCATCAGTCCGTACACGGAACCATTCAAATCGGTCCTCGAGCGTTTGATAGATCTCCTGGAGCGTCAGTCTTCGCTTCGGGCTGCCGTATATCGCGAGTTTGATGAGTGTCGGTAACGGATAATTCGGTTTCTCGCCCGGAAGGGGATCAGCAAGCGCGGCGAGCCCCACAGTAGCGCCGGGCGGACAACCCAGTAACGCTCGCAGGTGAATAGTCTCGTCTGCGAGCTCGCTATCACTCAACATGCCCGAATTTGCCGCTTCCGGGGTATCGGATGCGGGAGCAGGGGTGGAGGCAGGATGGGTGTTAGGTGTAGAAATAGGTTCAGAGAGTGGCATGGTTGCCTGCGTTTGAACTACTCGTGGTGATGATGTTGAAAGTTGTGGTGGCGTTGGTGGCGATGGTAGCAGCGGCCGGGGCGGTGGCGGAGGTTGAGAAGTGGGACTTTTAAGCCACTCTTCAGCAGAATCCACGCTCGTGTTTTGGGCTTCAACTGATTCAGTGGATTGTCCGTGCGTTGGTAACTGCGCAAGGGCCCGCGAATGGAGCTGATCTTCTACCGCAGACGACGACCAATGAATACAAGTTGCTTTCGCGGTCACCTCATCAGCACGTTGACGATGGCCCGACCCATGCCCATGCCCCACGACGAAACCGAAATCAGAGTGGCGTCGTGCTGCTCCTGCCTCCACCTCCATACACAACCGCTTGGGATCATTCGAACCAGAAAAAGAGGTGGACTCCCTTGCCGCCGCTATCGTCGTAAGCACAGTAGGTCGTTGTAATCGTGATTGTGATTGTGGTTGGGACCGGGATCGGGATTGAGATTGAGAGCTCGCGCTGTCCGAGCCTGGGCTCTGCACCGCGAGTGGCGAGAAAGGGCGATGGCGCCGACGTCGAGGAATGAGTTTTGGCGGGGGGAACTTTAACGAGGTGTCGAGGTCTGTGCTGCGACGACGCGGACGCGGACGATATCGCTCGGATTCCTCCCTCTCCATTAATTCTTCTTCCTCCTCCTCACCGTCGTCATCATCATGACCATCGTCATCATCATCGTCATCATCGTCAGAGTGCGAGCGTCGTCGTCGTCGACGACGACGGAAGGCCATCTCGGCACTGATACTGGTGCGGCCTGCATTGCGATCATGGTTGGAGTTACTAGCGCGGTATGTCTGACAAGGGAGAACAACACAAAAAAGACACGACCCGAATATATAGGTAGGATAGAGGGGGAAGACAAAAAATATATGAAAAGCTTGACAAAAGGACAAAGGTAGGGAGAGATCGACGTACAGGATCCGTCGCCATACGTGTGGCATGCGATGAAATGTGCAAGCCGGACGGGTGGGTCAGGCGCGTCGCGTGTAGATCAAGACGGTGGTCGCGGTCGTGTTGGAATCGGGTAGTCGAGGTGCTTGAATCGCGAGGGACAAAGGGAGCATCATCCCCATCCTCGTCATCATCCTCATCCTCACCTTCATCCTCGTCCTCGTCTGTGTTCACATCCATACGGTCTCTCTGGGCGGAGATATTAGGTCTCACGCCCTTTGTCGAGACACGAGAGAAAGATGAGGTCCTTTCGAAGTCTTTGTGGTGCGCGCGGAGGTCAGACGGGCCAGAGCGTGACGGCGCCGGTAGGACGGGTCGAAGTGGTGAGTGAATTTGGCGTTGATCATGTGCGAGTCGGACGCCGGGATCCCAAGGGACATTGGTATTGACCCTGCTGGAGGAGGAATAGTCTGTTGTTGAATGAACGTCTTGGTCAGCATTACGTTGAATCATGCCTCGTCGGGGGGGAAGGAGGAGGTTAAACAAGGAGGGATCGGGGATCAAGGCGATGGGAAGAGTCAAAAAATGAAAAGTGTATGAGGGTATGAGAAAGTTACGGGGCAGCAGGGATGAGGGGATGGGATGGACCCACAACCCATCTGGTCGGCTCCCCCGTACTCGTTCACTTGTCGTTCACAAACGACTTGTCTATGTGTACGAGTCTATGAGAGAGGGAAAGGAACGGTGTATAGGGATGGGTGTAGGCGTATGTGTAGGTGTAGGTGTAAGTGTAAGTGTAAGTGTAGAGAGAGGGCACGAGCACAGGCATACACATACAATGACAGCAATTATTGGACCCACAAGTGTAAACAACTTACCGCCATCGCCATCGACGTTAGTGATAGCGCGGAGGTCCATTCCGTTAAACCTCTTTAACTGTGAGAATTTGGGACAAGAGGATGGCAGAGTAAATAGTAATAGTAGTAGTAGTAGTAGTAGTAGTAACAGTATGGTGGTTTAAACAACAACCTGCTCACATGGAGAGGGACGGACGTGGCAATTGAAATGGCACAAACGAATCGGTTAATCACGGCTGGGATGGCTATCAATAGAAACAGATACAATAGGCCCCAGGGCAGGGGCCTCCCCTCGGGGTTATCCTGTGGGCGTATTGTATTGAGATGTATAATCTCGCTCACTAAAGCCGTGCTTGCGTGTCAAAGGGAAAGCGAAAGAGAGAGCGGGAGTGAGGGAGAAGGGGAGCACAACCCTTGTCTATACCCCCATTATTGACAACAGCCCCATTGATCAGAAAGCCCTCTCGTCACTCCCAGTCAGCTTGTGAATGGTCAAATCAGTTCAACTTTGCTTCTGCGACTTCGTTGCGCGTGGCGCCGTTACCGTGAACTTCACGTACAGGCAAGCACATCCCCATTCCCCTTGGAAAGAATAGAACCTTCTTATCGGGGCGATCTCAGCTAAGCCAGAAGTAGTGTACGGCTATCTCATAAAAAGGCACTGTAAGTCTAGCAGAGTAAGCACTCACAAGAAGAAGAATATACTTTTAAATCTCAGATCCTCAGCCTTTCAATATATATGGTCGCCGATTCCAGAATTCGTCTCCAATAATATCACAGTGTAACAACGTGATTCGGGTCGATGCGCCTTTCTCCTGCCCTTCCTGCTCTGGCCTAGCAATGGGGTGATTCTACCATGGGAGGGTCTTAAAAAGCTAAAGAGCTGACAAGTAAAAGCAATAGACGCACTGGTTGAAGGGACTCCAGCAGGTCAGTCTCCGGGGTCGGTAAGACGTCGTTCGCGTCCGTTTCATTTTCACCATCTAAAACCTGACTCGCAGAGCAGTTTGATGGGTTGTAGGGTATCGATGTCTAAAGCGTCACCTTTTCCCAAACTAATACGCTCCCTTTTCGAAACTGTGAAGGAAGTGCATTATAGTTTATACCAAACTGTGAAAACAATATCTCGTGTTTCTGGCTGGACACTGTGCCCTAAACGGACGAAGCTGCGGGTCAGCGAGAACAGTGGCGACAACCGTCAAGATAGACATACACGCAGGGTCTCGTGGGCTTCTTTCGTCGTTTTCCCACCTTGTTGCACGAGAGCCCAAAAGGCAGTGTTGTATAAATTGTTGATATGCGCTAGCAACCAACACCGAGCCTATTAATAACTGGCGGCGCTGGCGGCAATACGCTGGGAAAAAGTGACACATACTATCGGCCTGGCGCCACGAAAAGTAATCCCGAATTTCTCGCACCGATGGATAAAGTACAATGCGCGCATCAAAAGAGGGAGCATAGCGTAGCGGAACGTCCGGGAAGTATGCGGGCCAATGCATGACGTATAAGGCTGTGAAGAGGGAACATAACGTAGATGTAATCTTTGATCGTCGTCTGTTGTACAACGTTGCAGTTTTGCGCAGTAAAAAACTAGGCTCAGAAGATGGATAGGATGGGAGTGGGTTCACGTTTGCCTCAGAACTTTTGAGAAAGAGAGAGGGAAAGAGTGGGGAGTGGAGGAAAGAGATACCTATACTCATCAGACTCTCCAAAACCGAGGACGATGTCTGAATACTCCTCCATTAGAGAACGAGCTGCATGATCCATAAGCTCAAGGGCGCGAGAGTCATTAGGCTTTGAGAAACCATGGGTATCAGAAAATCTAATCTATATATGATTAATGATCCGAGTAGAAGAGGAGATAGATGAACGCGCACCGATGAAAAGAATGACCATCGAGACGTAACAAGATGAAAGTTCCAGGAAGAAGAGGATCTGGAAGTTCAAATTTACGAACGTATGCGAAACGAGTACCAGCCATGGGTTAATGATGAGGGGTGAAGGTGTGAGGGACGAGCGAGCGTGATTAGTGTGGGAAATTGCTCATGAGCCCATTGTGGCGGGTCGGGGGCCGGTCACTCGACCTCGAGCTTTTCAATACAGTGTTGAGGAGATCTGCATCTAGACAACAGACAACACAACAAACCACAACTTGTATCCCCCTTCTCTCTTTCTTTCTTTCTCTCTCTCTCTCAACCAACTATAATAATAACAAAATGACTGAATCGCAAAGCCAAGACTCGACCTCTCACCCATGCCCCCGTTCACCATCTCCCTTCTTTCGTCACCGTCCCCTGGGTCGTGCTCCCAGTCCACCCACATGGGCCTGCTACGAGCAAATCCCAGCACGAAGCGAATTCCTAGGTTCCTCCGAATCCGAAGACTCAGACTCGGGTGACGCTGCAGACGAAGACTCCCCCTCAGACGCTGAATCTTCCTCGTCCTCGTCCTCATCCTCGTCCTCATCCGACAACGACGACAACGACAACAACAACAACAATAATAATAATAAAGGCGGCGAAGCTGATCTCGATGTCGATATCGAAGCTGAAGCAGTGGGATTCATGGACGTCGAATCGGACAACGCATACGAAACCGCTCCCGTTCTTTCTCCTTTAGTACCAGCAGGCGCAACGCGAGACCGAGACCGGGGCAGTAGTGGCGGCAGTGGCGAGAACGGAACTGGCGATTTAGGTAGTGGTGGTGGTGGTGGTGGTGGTGGTGGTGGTGATGATGATCCCGAGAAACGAGATAAAGGCAAACAACGTGCCGAAGACCCTTCCCCGTCCCATCCTCTACCGGCCCCAACAAAGCAGTCCCCGTCGTTCACGCACGGTCCCGACGAACTCACGGACGACGTCAAACCGTGAGTGCGCTCCGTCCGATTTTGACCATTCATCGCAGTCAGGGGTTGTATGGAATCAGGTACGTCTGTTCTGTCCGTCCCGGCGCAAAAAAACCCCTCCCCCTCCTGCTTTTCGGTAGAAATAATAATCGCTCACTCAATTTATCTCCCCCCTCTCCCCCCCCCTCCCCCCACCCTATTTCTTATTCCCTTTCCTCTCTCTGCCTTTGATCCATCCCGACTTTGAAATCTCTGCGGCAGGATCTCTTTGTCCCACCATACATAAAGGACCGATGTGCGTATCCTCTTTCCCACCTCCCCTTTATCATCATCAGGGGTCGTAAATTTTTTCTTCTTTTTGATGATGATGACCCCCGCGTTTGAGAGACTGACTGATGTGGCCCCTCCTTTTCCCAATTTTTTATCTTGGTGTCACATATACGTCTTGCGTCCGCAGACGTCGCTTCTACGTCCCCGCCAACATCTTCTGGGGTTTTCTCCGCTTGTGGGTCCACGTCAACTTCATTGGGAGATTATGAGATAGAGGTTGTCGAGATTCGGGTGCGCGACGGCGAGCTAGACGATATCATTCCATGATGAAATTTACCTACTACCCTAACTCTCTACACCTACTTGCCTACTTACCTAAACCTTTTCACCCCCACGCACAACTGCTGCTGCTCTTTAATTTCAATCTCTTTTCTTTTTTTCTTCTTTTTACTACCTACCCAACTTTCTCGGATGCTTTTCTTCGTTCGCTTTTTTTTTCTACATATTCATTCGCCTTGTGTCCGTCCTTTTCTTTCAGACAACCTCCACCTTATTTTTTTTTCTTTCCAAAGTTTCGTGCTTCATTACAACTTACAATCAACTCCACCTTGCCTATGCGGAATTTGACCTTCAAATTTCGTGCCAAGGAAAAGAAAAAAAAAAACCAATTCGTAGCAGCTGTGGAAGCGGGCGAATTGCGGGCCGGAACCCTAATACAAAAAATACCTTTGTTTTGCTTTGCGTGCGCTACACGTCACACATTACGAATTTAACGAATTTAAAACCAATCAGAAAAGGAAAAGCTCAAAGCGTAGCCCTCGGCACGTTTTCCCACTTTTCCAACCAGGTGAGGACATCTACCGTCGAGCGCTGAAGAGAAAAAAAAAGACAGGAAGGGGGGGTGTATTGTTTAAGGGAACATGCCTTGCGCGCGTGTGTGTATGTGTGCGCACCTTGACAAACGCCGCTTTGGCATTAATACCGTCGAGCGCTTGCGCCAAAGCCTGATTATACTTCCTGATATCTTTATCCTGAAGAGAGAAAAGTACGATTAAGTGCCTCTTCCGTGTGGACGTGGGGTTACCACTGGTTTTTTATTACCTTGAAAAACGCCTCGGCTTTGGTCCTGTCCTCTTCCTTTGCAAAACCGGTATACACGCTCTGCAAAGAGGGGGGGGGGGGAAAGAGGAAAAGTTATGAGTAAAGAGTAGGAGTCGGAGGCGGCGAACCCCCCTCTCCCCTTTCTTTCTCACCTGAACGATACTCGAGAACGAGAACGTCATCTCAAGGCGATTATAGATCTAATTCATCGTCATCGTGAACAGTCAATTCAACCAGTTAGGCCCCAGTCATCAAATGTCCTAAGATTCCAACCCTACCAAATCGTAATTCTTCTCAAAAAAGTCGCGCAGGGCGATGATCGCCTTAGGGTTCGTCGCTAAACC
Source organism: Multifurca ochricompacta (assembly GCA_022496185.1). Classification (NCBI taxonomy): domain Eukaryota; kingdom Fungi; phylum Basidiomycota; class Agaricomycetes; order Russulales; family Russulaceae; genus Multifurca; species Multifurca ochricompacta. The sequence goes on along the minus strand of WTXG01000066.1, from coordinate 130,026 downwards.
TCGGAAGAAGGAGATCAGGTCCTGATTGCGCACACTTGACAACAGCAGTTCGAACGTGCGTGCCAGCAACGCCGGGTCTGTGGGGCTAGTCAAGCCATAGCTGAACCAAACACGGTTAGCATCAGTCGTCTGTCGTTTTCAACTACCTTATTGAGGAGGGAGGGAGGGGGGGGGGAGGGAAAGCCCTACATAGCTGCGACCTTGATCGATGGCGTTTGAGGGTTCTCAAAGAACTTCAGCACTGCATCGTATGCCGGGGCACCATTGTGCTTGACGGCCTAGAGTCGACCATCTAGTATTAGTAATCCTGATAATGTGCAAAAGCGAGGCGAAACAACACTGACCGTACAGAACGTGATGAGCAGCAAGTCGACTGGGATAGCGGAGGTGTCGCCAGCAATATACTTAGCGAAGCGATCAAGTAAAACGTCAATGGTACTAAGGGGGAAACAGCGTCGAAAGAAAACGGAAACAATTTTGTCAAAAGTGAGTGGGGCTAGTGAAAAGAACTAAAATTACGCTGGATCTTCGGCGATTGCGGCACCACCAACAGCAAGCGTGCGAAGCTGAGTAATGTCGGCACTGTCGCTCTTCGAGTAATCCAGACCGAGCTTTTGGACAAGTGGCCCACAGAGTGCCTAGCGTACATGTAAAGAGAATTGGCAAGAACAAAGAGACTCCAGATCCCAGATATTGTCATTAACGCATGAGGAACGAGCGTACCCTGCGGAATGCCTTGAGCCGTTGTGTAACCTTGTCATCTTCCCACCACGTATGAGTAATTCCGGCCAAGTTTGCACCTATACTATCCCAAACCAAGACTTTATAAAAAAAAATTTCTCCCGTCAGTTCAGACGCACTACCGCGAAACAAAAAAACAGGATCGGAAAACGTACATTCGCTCTCAGATCGTAGCTCGTGGACGAGGTTAAGAGCGGCACTCAGTGAAAGGTGACCTGACTTGGCAAGCGCGAACGCATCATGCACCAGACCGATGCGATCGTTTAGCGAGAATATAGAATCGGGTTTCGCTGCCTCTTTCGCAATGGCTGCGAGACGAGCGGGGGTGTACAACACGCGATCTACACATGAAACAAAAAAGAAAAGTTGACGAAGCTGCATTAAGCGAAAGGGTCAAGGAACGGCTTACAGACGCCGTTGGCGTCCGCGTTGATTTTGAATGGCTTGCTCGTGTCAAGCTTGAACTCGGCTTCGCGGGTCTCGAGAATAGCGCTGTTATCGACGATTGCCTGTCCTGATGATGATGCGGTGACTAAACCCAGTGGAACAGACCTGTGGTATCATATTGGTCATTAAATTCCATCAAAGTGGACAGCGAGACAGGTTCACCAGATCGTCTCGTTGTCTTCGGGTTTCGCTGGTCCGTCCTCAAGGAAGCGGTCCTGGCGCACCTTGATGCCAGTCGGCGTCTCGGTGACCGTGATCACGGGGAAACCCATCTACGTGCAAGGGGTAGTACAGATCATAGCATATTCGGGTTAATCACCTACTTTCGAGACCCAGATATCCATAATCTTGGGAATATCGAGTCCTGTGGGCGTCCCACATTAGCCGTGATGAGGACACCATTAGTGACCTGTGCTCGTACCGGTCTCCTCGCCAATGCCCTCCCACAAGTTACGAGAGACGGTGTTTGAGTACAAGTGTTTTTTGAGGTACAAAGAGACGCCCTTGAGGAACTTTTCCTCGCCAACATATTTCGAAAGCATGCGGAGTACTATTACCCTTCATCAGTGGATTTTCTTTTCTTTATCATAGACTGATGAGTGACGAGACGTACCGGAAGCAGCCTTTGAGTACGAGAGTGCGTCGAATATCTGTCCGATCTGGCCTGCATCAGGCACCTCGACCTCAATCGGATGTGAGGAGAGTTTTGCATCGAGACGAAGAGCAGCAGAAAGGTGGGTATTAATAAAATCAGCGTCGACTTTCCATTCAGGATGGATCCTATGGTGCCCTTATCAGCGACAGAAGGGAAGAGAACCATATCACCAACTTGTCGAGTATAATCTTCTCGCCCATCTGCAACAAATAATGAGACAGGATAATACATTATTCCAACCAAATGAACATGCCAGGGTCGCAAATCCTAGTCAGGTCTCATGTCAGAACCAAATCGATTGTGATGAAAACTGTCTTGACAGGTACCTTCATTGAGATACAAGTTGTCCCACCACTTCATTGTCGTAATGTTTCCGAACCTACACCGCGCCTATTACGCAACGTTCAACGCCTTTCCCAAAGAGATTGCGCACCACATATGGGCAACTTCATGACTCTGGGTCCCTGCTATGCGCTTCTTCGCTGCAATATCGGCATTTTCAGGATCAACGAGGTATGCAGTCGTCCGTCCGGTGATCAAACCCTGTCCACAAGGCGCATCCGCCTATCAGTCTAAAGTTCCCACGGCACGAGAGCAGACGGGTGGTTTACCCAGTTTTCCATGGCACCAGCGTCAAAGTCGTTGGCTACCAGGGTATCGAGCTTCGGAAGCGGGTACTCGATATCGAAAGCTTGCTCGTAGAGTGGGAGTGCCTTTTCCTTGATGTCAAGGGCGTACTGTGCTTGGCCGATTGCATCCGGAGTAGCTGAAAGATGGTTGTCGACACAGCAGCAAGAAGTGAAAGCAAGGTGGAAGGCACACCATAAATACGCAGTGGGCGAACTTTCCCGCTAAGGGGACTTTTGTATGAGCTTTCAAGGTGAACAAATTCTCCATTTGCAAATGCAAGAAGGTACGTCGACATCTGTACTATCATCAAATACATCTTATTCCCTGCTGGGTTGGGTACTCACCGGAGGTGTCGTCTCGAACGTGGTCGCATACCAGCTACCGTCCTTAACGCCTTCAAAGAGCGCTTCGGTATGCTCATTAGCAACCGCAACGTCAGCTCGTTCAGGCATATTGGAGAGGCTGACAGTGTCCTTGCGTGAGATAAGCGTTACCGAGAAGGTTGCCTTATAGAGGGGTTCATCCCAGCAAGGCAAGGCACGTCGAGCGTCTGTGGGCTGTCAGAACGTTATCTAGTTAGCTTTACGGATGGAATGGGAATCTATAAGAATGGCCTGCGCTTGTTGTGTCGCAGTTTAAGAGCGCAAGAGTCACGGTACCGCACGGCCAAGAGCAGTAATCTCGTCACTCCAATAAGCCCAGATTCAAACTCCTCATCTTCAGCGCTGTCCCATTGTCGGGGAAGCAACGTCCATTCAGTACATGTGCGAGCTGTACGAACCTCGAACTGTGTAAGAGCATAGATGCCCTTGTCCCACGTACTCTTATAGTATCCAGTCATACTGTCCTTCAGCTGGGTCTCGAAGCCAATGTATAGAGTGACTTTAGCACCCGCAGGGAGCTCCTCAGCGAAAGTCAACGATGCACGTTGTGTGGCTGCATCAAAATTTGTCTCGGTCGGTGTAAATACGGAAGCCGATGAATCAAGGACGAGGGAGGCCGGGCCCAGTTTCAGTTCTGCTGCGGCATTAAAGGCGACGACCTTTGTCGCTTTCCTGACATCGAGACTGCAAGTAGACGCTGTAAGGACAATCTACATTGTCGAGGAAACACTACACTCACTCGATTTTAACAAACCCAGTGAACTTCTCTTTCACTAGATCTGTCCGGATAGTGAGAGCATAATGTCTAGGAAGCAGGTCGGTCGGGAGACGGTAGTGATCGACTGGTTTCTCTGATGACATATCGGAGGCAGAGACTGGCGGGCGATGGTGGAAAGAACAGGGGCGTAAGAGTAGAGGTTTATGATGATATGATGAGGCGACCCGAAAGCGAGAAGTATCGTGAGAGGACGAGGACAAAGGGTGTGGGTTACGCCACCGGGCGTTGGAAATCGATGGCGGCCATGTGGACTTGGGCTTGGGCTTGAGAATATGACGCACGGCCAGGGTACCTCGCGCAGTCATGCGGCTTCTTTAAACAACGAGAGAGCGTCCGCTGAGCACCCCTTTTGCGAATCCAGGTTGAAGTCTTATAACACGAACACGTTACGTATCGCGCGATACAAACTTTTTAGCGCTGAAGCCACCCGTCTTACGCGTCAACTGCTTTCAAAAGTCTTGGACTTCTTGGGTATTCCCATCCAAGGAACGCTGAACGAGGTGCCCCGAACTCAAGACCTTATCTGTTATACTTACCAGTATCTAGCGACGCTCCGTAGAAGGCTGCAAATGGATTGTTATTTTCTTTTTTTAACCCGCCGCCATTACGCTGTGCGTCCGCTAGCGGAATCCGGCATAATCTTTCACTTTGAGTTATGTGTGATGATCTGCCGTTACCATCCTGACAACGGTTGACGGACGAGACGTAATGAATGAAATTCTATTCTCAATTGTGCATGGCATGTAACAACCAACAACCAACATCTACATCTATGAGAGACCGGGTTTGGGAAGATAAGATGATCTTGATGAGATAAAGATAATCCACATACCAACAGACTTGTCATGCCCTACCTAGTCAAAATAAATAAATAAATAACTAGATATTAATTATTACATTGTCCCCTGCATCTGTTGTCAAGCCGTTCATCCACCAACTTCTGCTCTCTCTTCCTATGATCTTAGCGCCATTTTCTTTCCTATCGAAAGTGGAAAGGCAAGCAAAGCACCTTGCGAAGTGGGATTCCACAAGAATTGATTGCAAAAGATAAATATGCTGTAGTCGAATGCAATAAGTTCCAAACACAGGTCCTCAAGTATTTGCATTGCAAGACGCAAGTTAAGGCGTATCAAGGAGAACAGTTAAGACAATGAATGCGCGATGGATGATAAGAAGGAGGGCATCAAAGTTAGTAGTAACATTGTGACGTCATAATTTGGTGCTTCACGTCTTGCTGCCTGTGTCCCTCCCTTGTGCGTGGCAATGAATGTGTCAAAGCATAGTTTAGAAAGATCTCGGTACGATAATTTGGCAAGAATGTTCACTGAAAGATTTCTCGCAAATTCAAATAGAATTGAGGGAATATTTGGCATGACAATGATGAGCTTCTCATTATGGGTTCTGGACTCGCAACGCACAGGGTCAGAGAAACCGATAAGAGGTCGATGGTAAATGGGGTTAACATCACAAAGATCAGTTGGAATAGAAGGATGTCATAGATCATTGGGAGTACCTATACAGAACGCTACACGGAACTTGCAAACAAGATGACAACTACTTAGGGGTAAGTAACACCGACAGCTTTCATGAGGTCTGCGACCTCCACATCTGCAGCCATGTGAGCAAATAAAAATTTAGTTAGAGTCGAGAACGTACGGTCCTCTGTATGCTTCATACGAGACGAATATGAGCATGCTAGACCTAAAGGTGAGGCCATGGTTAACCGGGTATGCGCGGTTGAAGAGATAGCGATGAGATGCATGCCTGGTCCGAAAACAAAGTCCCCGCCATTTTGCGAGATATTTCCTTGCTTCCCTATGTGGGATGGACTTTTGAGAGGGCCACGCTAAAGGTCGAAGTAAGCGGCCAGCGAGTGTAGAAAATGGGTAGCCGAAAGAAGCGGAGGAATATGCGTACCCAGATACTCCAGAGAGTGACATTGAGCATGCTACGCTTCACGTAACTACGTTTATCTTCGCCTTTAGGCGTGCTGTTTAAGTTCGAAATCATCCCAAGAGTGTCGTAGAGCTTCCTGTCCGGGTTGGCATACACATCTCCCTTGAAATCGGTATCTTCTACAAACGAGGAGAAGCGGCGCGTGTGAGTATGAGAGGGATATATTTGTTATGAGAGGTGAAGACGTGCTCTTGTAATTTTCGATTAGCGCCCAGTCTCCGCAGCCGACAAGGACAATCTTTGCAGACGCCTCTTTGAGGGCGTCTTCTCGGACGGTGGTGAGCTGACTGACATATTGCTACGGTGTGTGTGTGCGATGTCAGTACCAGCCAGACGTGGTCACTTAGGAGTACATACCATACAGCTCTATACCGACAGAATTGCAATTAGCAACGAGTAGTCAAGAATCATACAAGAACACAAAGCAACGCCTTACTCCGCAAAAGAAATGTCCTTTAAACAATAGAATGCGTCAGAGACGGACATATATGCGTGTTCGAGTGAGCACTATACGCACGGATGAACACAACAACGCCCTTCTGGTTGGCGAATATGTCACCAAAACGGACCTTCTCGCCTTTGCCGTTAAATACCTGAATATTTGAGGCAGTTTCTAATGTTTTTGCGTCGATTATGGGTGAACTCATGTCAGTGGACGAAGGGTGAGAAAGAGGTGTTGTCACAGGGATCATCTGAGGCTGGAGCTTATGATTCACATGATATGGTTACTTGTGCGCTGCTGTGATACGACTGGCTGTGTTACGTTAATGCTCGATGGCTGTACATTTAGTTTATTAATTATTTTATTATTTTTCTTTCTCTTGCTTCCTCTTTGTTCGATCATGATGTCATTCCACCTACTGGATGCAATTCACCCAGCAGTTTGACAAATCACGTGATGTAAAGTAAACAACAGCAAACTTCTGTTGAACCAAGATTAGGGTTGCGGAAAATATTCGAGGCCAATATTTTACTGGTAATTTACAGAGGGTCTGATGGGAAGGTGGTAATTTACTGTAATTTACCGGTAAAAAATTCCACGCGATACTTTCACGTGACGTTTTCAATATAATTCAATTTCCATCGAGAAGTCGTTGTCTAGGGGCTCTCCAAGAGCTTCTGGAGGGTTAGGAGCAGCCACAGAAATGTCACTTGATGGTTCATCAGAAAGAGCTGCTGCAAGACACTGAGATGACAGATCAATGGTTCATGAGACCTCAAGAGAAAGTTCAGGATGGAACATCTCAAGATTCAGCTCATCCAACCAACTATCATCCTCATCATCATCTGGATTCTCATCCAGTTTGCCATCTGACTTCGAATAGAACCTGTTCTTGAGTCAAAACTGAAGTGCAAGCTACAGAAATACTGTCCTTAAATACTGTAAAGAGCATGCTGTGCTATGGTCATAAGGATTGTATCTTATCATAATGGACGAGCGGAATGTTATGCACCGGCAACACCAGTCACCTCCGATCCGGTCCGGCTTACCCTGATCCGTTCCCGGCTCAACAGCTCGCTCGTATATTTAGTTTAGTTAACTCATATATTAGTCACGTTGGCACGTGACCTGGTAAATTACTACTCCCACAGCGACCCAGTAAATTACCAGTAAATTACCGGTAAATTACCGGTAAATAATGGGTCAACCCTAATCTTGTTATCTTGGTTCAACAGAAGTTTGCTGTTGTTTACTTTACATCACGTGATTTGTCAAACTGCTGGGTGAATTGCATCCAGTCACTCTCGTCCCTCTCATTACTCGTTACCGACCGAAGGTCTACCAGCTACTGCTACTACAAAGTTGAAAAATGCAATCTAATTCGCTTACAAAAAAATTCCGAAGGATGTTTCATGCATCACAAAGGGGTAGCCAACCAGTCCGTAAGTATCTCTCCCGTAACTTACTCAACGGCTCATCGATCTGCCCTATGCAGCTATTCACTCATCCGAGCCGATCGGAGGATCTGTTGACGTTGCGATGACCACTATCGAGACTTCTCTTGCTGCCTTGAAAGAGGCAAGCTCTCTGATGTCAAAGATACCCTACATTTCTCCCGTTGCTGGCCTACTACTCCAAGTTCTCACCATGCGAGATGTGAGCGCCTGGCTATTCCCTCACTTTATTTTTGTGCTTACTACTTTCTGACAGGAAGTAAAGCAGAATAAGGAAGAATGGGGTGTTGTGATGCGCAAACTTGGTCGAGTTGCCGGCCTCGTAGTAAATGTCGGGGAGTCGTGTCAGAAATATAACCTAGAGGAAAATGATCTTCCTCCTGGTCTTCGCTCGATCCTACGGTCCCTTCAGAAGTACGCCCTATATTCATGATAGTTTCTCACTGGCTCATTGTACTCGAGTGAATTGGGTGGGATCGAAAGCCTGCTTAAGCAAAGCGCGGAAATGGGACATATTAGGAAGGCTCTTCTGCGCAAGGATTTGCTACGAAAGGTCAAGCAATATGATGGCGAGCTTTCAAATGTGCTTCAAACTTTCCAGGTTCGCCTTTGAATTATTGTCTGTGTTGCTCACCTAATTCGTCACCAGGCCGAGTTGGCCCTAGATGCACGTTTTGAGCAAATTGCTGAAAGACGCAAGGTATGTGTGCTGTTGGTAACAAGTGGTAGCAATTCTCATAAATTTGATAGGGCATCCCCGCTGGTCCATCTGGTCCATCAAATGTCATCACGTAGGTTTTCTTATCAACAATCATGCTATGTTCCTATGCGCTGACAATCACCAGGTCCATACCCCAGGAGCCACGTTCACCTCAGATATTCTTTGGGCGCGATGCTGAACTTGCCGAGATCCTTCACATGATTCTCACAGGCATTCGTAGCTCTCGTCCTGCTCGCATTGCAATCCTTGGTCCTGGTGGTTATGGCAAAACCACTCTTGCAAATGCAGCCCTCACTCATCCCCAAGTCCAAGAACAATTTGGGGGTGCTCGATACTTTGTTGCCTGTGAATCAGTCTTCTCATCTGGTGCTCTCCTGGTTGAGCTTGCGAAGACACTGGGTATCTTGGATAGAGGCTCAGATGCTTCCTGGTCTCATATCCATGCTGTGTTGAGTACAAAGGATAGCATCATCTGTCTAGACAATTTTGAGTCACCTTGGGACCAGGCTGGTGATACAAGAGATTCTGTTGAGGAACTACTCTCGAGGGTCACAGCACTCAACTCTGTCACCTTACTCATCACCATGCGAGGCACCATGCGGCCAGGCCAGACTCTGTGGACAAAGCCTACCCTGGCTCCATTGAAGACCTTCAGCCAGGATGCTGCTAGAGAAATCTGGAAGGAAATTGAACAGAACTATGACACTGCTGCAGAAGAACTTATCAAAGCTGTGGATTATGTTCCCCTTGCTGTTAGCCTGTTGGCTCATCTTGCCCAGGCAACATCACCTACATTATTGCTGAAGGAGTGGAAACAAAGTCAGACCAAATTTATTCAAATGGGTCAGACCCATAGGCTATCAAACCTTGAATACTCCATCCAATTATCTATCAATAGTGGCAGGATGAGAGCTAATCCACCTGCTAAGGATTTACTTGGAATTCTTAGCATGTTACCAGATGGAATTCATACTTCACAGCTGGGGAGATTCAAAGAGATCCTTGTTGATATGGATATTCTATCAAATCTGCGTACCCTGCAGCAGTGCAGCCTTGTACATGTAATTGGAGAGAGATATCAAACTCATCCAATCATTCGTCACTTCTGTAATCAACAGGAGGTCATATCATCAAAATATAAAGATTCACTCTATAACTTCTACATTGACCTGGCTTCTTCTAATTCATCTGAAGCACAGCCAAAGTATTATGCTGAGATGGTGTTAGAAATGAATAACACAAAAGCCATGCTATTTGATCTTCTGAGGTCAAATTATGGGAATAACTCAAAGCTAGTTGAAGCCATTATCACATTTACATATTTTCATGTTGGCATAGGAGATCATTCAGACAAGTTGATCAGCCAAACTGTTGAAAGCTTACAACAGAGGCCAAGTGACACATCAGTGCTAATAAGGTGTCTTCAGGCATGGGGAAGACTGTACTATTATGCCAGTGACTTTGAAAATGCAAAAGCTAAATTGCAAGAAGTGGAGAGGCTGTGTTTATCAAGCCCATATAATAATAGTTCCCTGCATGCAGGAGTTTTAAGAAATCTTAGTGAACTTTATCAATTAGAAGGTGCACTAAATGAGGCAGAAGTTTCATGTCAAAAGGCATTGGAACTTCACAAGATTGCCAACAATGTCCTTGGGCAAGCAAATGATTACAGAGGACTTGGGGACATGTATTTGAGTCTGAGCAGGCTGGATGAGGCAGAGGCTTCATATAGAGAGGCCTTGAAATTTCACAAGATTGCCAATGATGTCCTAGGGCAAGCAAATGATCACAAAGGACTTGGGGACATATATTTGGATCTGAGCAGGCTGGATGAGGCAGAGGCTTCATATAGAGAGGCCTTGAAATTTCACAAGATTGCCAATGATGTCCTAGGGCAAGCAAATGATCACTCTGGACTTGGGGACATGTATTTGAGTCTGAGCAGGCTGGATGAGGCAGAGGCTTCATATAAAGAGGCCTTGAAATTACACAAGTTTGCCAACAATGTCCTAGGGCAAGCAAATGACCACTCTGGACTTGGGGACATGTATTTGAGTCTGAGCAGGTTGGATGAGGCAGAGGCTTCATATAGAGAGGCCTTGAAATTTCACAAATTTGCCAATGATGTTCTAGGGCAAGCAAATGATCACAAAGGACTTGGGGACTTATTTTTGAGGCTGAATAGGCTGGATGAAGCAGAGGCTTCATATAAAGAGGCCATGAGATTTCACAAGATTGCCAATGATGTCCTAGGGCAAGCAAATAATTACAGAGGACTTGGGAGCATATATTTGAGGCAGGGCAGACTGGATGAGGCAGAGGCTTCATATAAAGAGGCCTTGAAATTTCACAAGATTGCCAATTCTGTCCTAGGGCAAGCAAATGATCACAAAGGACTTGGGGACTTATTTTTGAGGCAGGGCAGGCTGGATGAGGCAGAGGCCTCATATAGAGAGGCCTTGAAATTTCACAAGATTGCCAATTCTGTCCTAGGGCAAGCAAATGATCACAAAGGACTTGGGGACTTATTTTTGAGGCTGAATAGGCTGGATGAAGCAGAGGCTTCATATAAAGAGGCCATGAGATTTCACAAGATTGCCAATGATGTCCTAGGACAAGCAAATGATTACAGAGGACTTGGGGACATATATTTGAGGCAGGGCAGGCTGGATGAGGCAGAAGCTTCATATAAAGAGGCCTTGAAATTTCACAAGATTGCCAATGATGTCCTAGGGCAAGCAAATGATCACAAAGGACTTGGGGACATATATTTGGATCTGAGCAGGCTGGATGAGGCAGAGGCCTCATATAGAGAGGCCTTGAAATTTCACAAGATTGCCAACAATGTCCTAGGGCAAGCAAATGATCACAAAGGACTTGGGGACTTATTTTTGAGGCAGGGCAGGCTGGATGAGGCAGAGGCTTCATATAAAGAGGCCTTGAAATTTCACAAGATTGCCAATTCTGTCCTAGGGCAAGCAAATGATCACAAAGGACTTGGGGACTTATTTTTGAAGCTGAATAGGCTGGATGAAGCAGAGGCTTCATATAAAGAGGCCTTGAAATTTCACAAGATTGCCAATGATGTCCTAGGGCAAGCAAATGATCACAAGGACTTGGGGACATATATTTGGATCTGAGCAGGCTGGATGAGGCAGAGGCTTCATATAGAGAGGCCTTGAAATTTCACAAGATTGCCAATGATGTCCTAGGGCAAGCAAATGATCACTCTGGACTTGGGGACATGTATTTGGATCTGAGCAGGCTGGATGAGGCAGAGGCTTCATATAGAGAGGCCTTGAAATTTCACAAGACTGCCAATGATGTCTTGGGTCAGGGGACTGATTTACATGGACTGGGAGAAGTGCATATGCAGAGGTCACAACTAGAAGATGCTAGAAGCATGTTTGAGAAGGCACTTGTCATGCACAAGAAAGCACATGCCCCAGGTTGGCAGGATTTAGATCAAGAGCAGTTGAATATAGTCTTGTCTAAGCTGGGCAAGACCACCCAGAAGTGAGATCTTTGCTCAGGTATGGGATACAGCTGTGAGTAATTTTCACATTGTTTTTTTCCAGAGATGATACCTATTGTTTACACATTGTGTGGCAGTGCTATTCAGGGTGTATGTGGAAAGCTGTATTGTCATTTTTATGTTAGTAGTGGGATTGACAATTGCCTTGTTTGATATTGCTTTGTGATAGATGTGTTATATTCCAGTAGTGTCCCTCCAATTTTACATATTGTAGAATTTTGCGCTGGTGATGTAATAGGTGTTTGATACAGTAACCCTCAAAACTGTTCCATGTCAAACAATCATGCTGCTGGTTATACTGACTGTGGTTAGTAGTGGTTGAGCTAAAGACAAGTTATACTTCAGAGGGAAGAAGAACTCTGTAATACTATTACTACTGACCTAAAGACAAGTTATCTACACAGAGAATGTTAGTCAGAGGAAGGTAGAAAGTAAAGTAAAAGCAACTTACACTTCAGAGGGAAGAAGAACACTTGTTATGAACCCCCTAGCATCATCTTATTTTCTCTTTCTTCCACATGACATGACCTTTGGCCCTGTTTATCCCTTTGTTGACTATGTTATGACTTTCTTTGTACCTATTTGTTCCTTATCTTTGACTCGAGGCTGTGCTTATCTCTGACTCATACTTTACACAAGGACACTTATGTATTTTCCCACCAGAACTGTGACTATACCAGATTCGTCTACGTATATTCTCACCTGGCCCACTTGATTCCATTCCCTCTTTAGATAGATTACGACTTCATTGATACACCGAGTACGATACTCCGATTCAGACTCTGACCTCTACTACGTATATAAGGCCTGCCTAGATAGCCTGTATACCTTAGACTCGACTTCTTAATTGACTTGGTGCATTACCTTCTGGGTGATTCCTAAGACCCGACCTTTGAATTGTCTCAGTGCTTCTGGCACTCTTCCGCTCACTGGTACTAAGGGATTAGCTCCTTGGTATTGACTTCTCACCCAAACTCCGTGTGCTTGGAATACAGTACACACCTGACTTCGTAGTTTTGCTACACAACCTATCACACGTCATGACGAACGCCCGCACCAGGCGTTACATTAAGTCGAGTCTCCCCCACCGTGGCTTCATCCAGCTGCAGTCAGACCTTGCACAACAAAGAACTCATCGACCGCCGAGACGAGGATAATCTTTCACAACAAGTCCTTGGCTCTGCCATCTGGAAAGATTTTGAAACCGAGTTTGGATACTACATCTATCACAACGACCAGTACCAGCCAGTTGAATACAACGAACAGAAGAGGGTCTGGTACCGTATCTGCTACTCTAGAAGCCATCGTTCCTGGGTTACTACAGGACCTGCCCCACCAGAATACGGCCTAGGACCTTGGAGAGAGAATCCTCCAGCCATCGTCACAGATTCAGAACCAGAAGAATACATCGAAGAAAGCAGCGAAGACGCACAAGTCATAGCCACTAGTTTTACGGCTCAGACAGTTGCACCCGAGAGTGCTACGTTCAGAACATCTGCTTTAGTCTCTCCCCAGATTACACAACAAACCTCAGACACCCTGACTATTACATATCCAACAATGTCGACCATTGCTGCACAGCTACCTGACCCCGCTCCCGTTGTCCCTGCTCCGAACCTCCCTCCCCCATCAGGACACCTTACGGGAGTCCTGCCAACCACGTTTACTGGTGACCGATCACAGAGCAAAAAGTTCATGCTTGAGTTCGAGACGTTCAAAAATTTCAACCATGACATCCCGCAGATCGTAAACCCCTTTCAACAGACCAACCTCTTCCTCTCACTTATCAGAGGGGACTCCGTCGATGATTGGACAATGGAACAGATTGAATGGCTGAACGATAGAGTTATGGCCAGAACCAGAACCACAGATGAAGATCTGTGGGATGTAGTGGCGCAAAGATTCAAAGACGCCTTCACAGATGGGCAGGCCAAGCAGAAGGCTGCCAGAGAACTAAAGTCCCTCAAAATGGAGAGAGGGGACTTGGATGGCTATGTAGCTAAGTTTCGCAACCTGGCCAAAAGAGCAGGGTATGATGTGAATGAAGAGGCAATGCTCGACCTCTTCTCCCAGGGGTTACCCAACCCCCTGGTGAAAAACATCATCCAGTTCCATCACCCCGAATCATGGAGCCAGTGGACAAGTGCTGCCAGAACACAGCAGCAAGACTATCTAGACTTCCAAACACAATTTGGAGTTGATACAAAGAAGGGTAAAACCCGTGATCAGTGGAAGGCGGCATTTGGGGTAAAACCCACCCATCCTCAAGACCCCAATGCCATGGACACATCGGCAGACCACACTAAGGCCCGAGCAGCCCTTACCAACGATGAAAAGAAAAACCTTATGAAGGAAGGGCGTTGTTTTCACTGCCAAGCACAAGGACACATGTCACAATTCTGCCCAAAGAAAACAGTTCAAGCCACTGAAGCAACAATAGCCGCCACTGCCACGACACCGGCAGTACAAAACCTACCTACCCCAGTAAAAGAAAACCCAGTAACTGCCCCAAAAACTAAAGAACAGAAAGTGGCAGCTATCTGGGAGCACATGATGAACGAAGACGAGGCGGTACGCACCTTGATTGTTGACAAGGCCTTTGGCCAAAAGGATTTTTGATCGGCTTGACCCCATCGGCCTGGGCAAGAGCACTCCATGTAACTTCTGTGTACACTAGTCGTTTCAAATCATTAAAAATACCAGTACACTTTGAAACCAAACAGAAGACAGCTGACAGACGAATATTGATTGACTCTGGAGCTACAGACAACTTCATTAGCCAACGACTCCAGAGGACGCTAGGATTGGGGACACAGTTACTCCCCCAAGAGAAGAACATTTGGAATATAGATGGAACAGCTAACAAAGCTGGGAAAATCACACATTGCTGTGATTTAGAAGTGCAGGTTGGGGAACGAACAAAGCAGCTTCACTTCCTCATCACAGATCTAGGAGAGGAGGATATGGTCCTAGGATACCCATGGCTGGCAGCATTTGAACCCAAGATCAACTGGGCAGAGGCCACCATGGATAAAGATTTCTACCCAGTCATCATTACGTCCCTTGGATACGACTATGCTGCACGACACCCTCTCACCCATGCTATTGTCATGGGATTGGCCATCACCTGGAGTGATGTAGAACCCATGGATCAGGTGTATTGTTACGTTACAAAAGCATCAGAGCTGGCCCAGGCAGAGGCGCAGAAGAATCCAGAAAAAACATTTGAAGAAGTGGTCCCTGTGGAGTATCATCGACATTGGAAGGTTTTCTCAGAGGAAGAATCGCAACGCTTCCCTCCCTCTCAACCTTGGGACCATGCCATTGACTTTGTCCCGGACGCCCTGCAATCAGTAGACTGTAAAATCTACCCCCTGTCACAGCCAGAAAAGGAAGCGCTCTCTACCTTCCTGGAAGAACACTTGGCAAAAGGATATATACAACCCTCAAACTCACCTTATGCCTCACCCTTCTTTTTCATCAAAAAGAAGGACGGGAAACTGTGACCGGTACAGGACTACAGACGGATTAACGAACTCACGGTGAAAAACAACTACCCGCTCCCTCTGATCTCAGAAATTATTGATAAAATGCATGATAAAGCCCTGTTTTCAAAGATGGATGTTCGTTGGGGATATAATAACATTCGTATCCGAGAAGGCGACCAGCCCAAAGCCACCTTCAAGACCAATCAAGGACTCTTCGAACCCAACGTCATGTTCTTTGGCTTGACAAACTCGCCGGTGACCTTCCAGGCCATGATGAATCACATTTTCCGAGATCTCATCCTCACAGAAGAGGTCGTAGTATATATGGATGATATCCTGGTAGCCATGAAAGATGACATTCACCACCACCGAGCCCAAGTCCATGAAGTACTAGAAATCCTGGCAAAACATGACCTTTATTTGAAACCTGCCAAATGCTCCTTTGAACAAAAGACCGTCGAATATCTAGGTGTTATCCTGGAAGGGGGGCAAGTGCGCATGGACCCGGTAAAGGTACAAGGCATTCAAGAATGGACCGCCCCTCAGTGTACCAAAGACGTCAGATCGTTCATTGGATTTTGCAATTTCTATCGATGCTTTGTCAAGGGATTTTCAGCTATTGCCCAACCACTGAACGACTTGTTAAAAAAGGATGTGCCATGGCACTGGGATGAATTACAACAGCAAGCATTCGACCGAATAAAAGCAATTATCAGTTCCGAGCCAGTCCTTATCCAACCTGATCTGGCCAAGCCCTTTGAACTAGAGGTCGATGCCTCCATGTATGCCAATGGCGCAGTCTTATCACAGAGAGATACTGGAGGGATTCTTCATCCCATCGCATTCTACTCAGAGACATTCTCATCGGCGGAAAGAAATTATGACATATGGGACAGGGAACTATTGGCTATCATCAAAGCGTTATGACATTGGCGACCATATTTGGCTGGATCTCCGCACAAAACCATCATCTATACAGACCACTCCAACCTTTTGTACTGGAGAGAACCGCACAAGATCAGCCGACGGATAGCACGAGAAGTCCTGGAGCTAGAGGAGTACAACTTCACACTCAAGCACCTACCTGGAGCTCGTAATGCATGAGCTGATGCCCTGTCCAGACCAACTGGATGAGATGAAGGGGAAAATGACAATGACAATATCATTGTTTTACCAGAGGATGTCTTTGCAAAGACCGCTGTTGTTAGCCTCCACGACATGGATCTATGGGCCCAAGTGACACAGAATATGAACCAGGACCTATGCAAATCCTGGGCAGAGCCGCATAACATAAAGATGAAAGACGGCCTTTGGTGGAAAGACGGTGATCGATTGGTTGTCACCGGTGGCGACAACATTAAGAGGGGGGTGATTCATTTTCACCATGACCTTCCCTCTGCAGGACATCTGGGGATCGCAAACACCTACACCCTTACCAAACGAGACTACTGGTGGCCGAACATGAAAAAGGATGTTGAAGCATACGTCAAAGGATGCGCAGAATGCCAGGCAAACAAAGTAAACACTCACCCAAAACTGCCAGCGCTTTCACCCATTACACCGATAGTGATAGCTCCCTTCCAGACCATTGCTATGGATTTCATTGTCAAGCTGCCACAGTCACAAGGATACGACTCGATACTCACCATTATGGACCACGACTATTCAAAGGCTGCCCTCTTCATCCCCTGTAACGAGACAATATCAGCGGAAGGAGTTGCAAAGTTATACCTAGATCATGTCTATCACCATTATGGACTGCCACAAAAGATTATCTCCGATCGAGACCCACGATTTGCCTCCATGTTTGCCCAAGCACTCTGTAAACATCTCGACATTCAGCAGAACATATCTACTGCATACCACCCTCAGACAGACGGACAGTTGGAACGAACAAACCAGTGGCTAGAACAATACCTTCGATTTTGGTGTAACAAATGACAGGACGACTGGGCAGAGTGGCTGGTGATGGCAGAGTTTGCACACAACAGCTGGCCAAATGGAACGACAAAGACCACTCCCTTCTCTCTTATTATGGGGTGGAATCCTTGCACTACGTGGGCAGACAAACCCACGAATGTACCATCTGTGACACAGCGTATCGACCAATGGGAGGAAATACAGGAATCGGCCAGTAGAAATCTTCAGAAGGTGCAAAGGACCCTGGCCGAGAAGCCCACCAAGTTTACGCCCTATCAGGTTGGGGACCAGGTCTGGCTAGAAGGGTGCCACATCCATACGTCACATCCAACAGCGAAACTAGCTCCCAGACGCCATGGTCCCTTTGTAATCGAACAGAAGCTGTCAGACGTCACATACAAGCTCATGTTACCCGCCACCTGGAAAATACATCCCGTCTTCCATGCCAACCTTCTAACGCCGTACAAAGAAACTGCTATTCACGGACAGAACTTCCCCAGACCTCCCCCTGACCTTATTGACAGAGAGCCAGAGTGGGAAGTGGAATGCATTGCCAATGCCAAATGGAAGGGTCGAGGACGTAATCAGAAGCTCCACTACCTGATCAAATGGAAGGGATTCCCAGATGCCAACAGCTCATGGGAACCTGCTGCGGATGTCTTTGTGCCCAAACTCGTCAAGGACTTCTATAGATGCCACCCAGAGGCAGATAAAGAGCCAGAGAAAATACGAGTCACAAAACAGTTCTCCTCCCCACAGCTGACCACAAATTTGCCCATGTCCTCTTCCAAAATCCATGCCTCCGCCGCTATCGATGCGTTTCCCATACTTACTCCTGTGCATCCTCCTTCTTGCCCACTTTCTCCTATTGACTATGATGTGACTGCCCAAGTGGCCCAAGGGGACAGAATCATCGACATCAACAAAGATTTTAATTTGCCCGAACACCCCCATCCTAACGACTTGATCGACGTAGACTTCGGCGACGAATCCCCCAAGTTCCCCTTCTTCCCAAACGACCCCAATTCACAGTTCTACTTCCTGCTTATGATCCCATCAGCCAAGAATGATGGTACCACAGAGATAGCCAAGTACATTTATTACACCAACGAAGGTATGGATGTGGCTGGATGCTTGGAGAAAGGAGGACCCGTCTATGGGGCCCCAGTCTACCTCGAAGAGAAGGACGTCGGGCGACTACATTATGTCCTAGGGCCCGAACACCTACAACACCTCTCGGCCCACAACCCACGCGCCTTCGCGATTAACGAAGTACTTCAGGACCTACGAATGCCACGACTGACTGCCAAAATTGTGTGACTTCACAAGTTCCAAGCACTTCGGGATAACTTGGAAATGCAGCGCCATGACTACAAACAGCAAATGGTAAAGATTAATTGGGGGGTTTTCGACATAGAGCACCACCTGGCAAGCATCAGGACAAGACTAGAAAAAGGAGAAGCATACCAGATTATTTCTGAATGGTACGCTGACATTTTTGTGCGCCCACTTCCTCGTTGCCGTCTCGACCTCGCACCCTGGCTCAACCCTCATTGCTTCGAAATGCCATGCCTTCATGAAAACCCCGATGGTAAGCTTTGCTGGCGCTGTAGCAGCAAGTACCACCTCAGCTGGTCCTGTCCCACGGCCAAGAAATGATGCCGGCACTGCCAGAGCACCTCGCACTGGAGTCGCCAGTGCCTATTCCGATGACTCACACAGGCCCCCACTGTCCAGAATCCCTCAGGATGGTGCGGCAAGTGTCTCTCCCACAACACCGGACATCGAGAAATTGACTGTCATGTTTACAATGGCTGCTTTCGCTGTGGGAGACAGGGGCCCTACAGTTTTCTATGAACACACGTTTGCCCTGCGGACGAAGAAAAGGAGAACTACGACGCTGATCACTATGCTGTAGCCGATGACTACCTTTCCCTGGTTCAAGACAATGATGGTGTGCCAATCTAGCTGGCTCTGCTAGGACTTAGAGAGGGGGTAATGTTACAAACCCCCTAGCATTGTCTTATTTTCTCTTTCTTCCACGTGACATGACCTTTGGCCCTGTTTATCCCTTTGTTGACTATGTTACGACTTTCTTTGTACCTATTTGTTCCTTATCTTTGACTTGAGGCTGTGCTTATCTCTGACTCGAGGCTGTGCTTATCTCTGACTCATACTTTACACAAGGATGCTTATGTATTTTCCCACCAGAACTGTGACTATACCAGATTCATCTACGTATATTCTCACCTGGCCCACTTGATTCTGTTCCCTCTTTAGATAGATTACAACTTCGTTGATACACCGAGTACGATACTCCGATTCAGACTCCGACCTCTACTACGTATATAAGGCCTGCCTAGATAGCCTGTATACCTTAGACTCAACTTCTTAATCGACTTGGTGCATTACCTTCTGGGTGATTCCTAAGACCCGACCTTTGAATCGTCTCAGTGCTTCTGGCACTCTTCCGCTCACTGGTACTAAGGGATTAGCTCCTTGGTATTGACTTCTCACCTGAACTCCGTGTGCTTGGAATACAGTACACACCTGACTTCATAGTTTTGCTACGCGACCTATCACACGTCGTGACGAACGCCCACACCAGGTGTTACAACACTGATGTTATTAGTGATTGTCAAGGGTTTTCATACCTGCGCAGGTAAGCGCCATGGGTTTTGCCAGGTACAGGTACAGGTATACGGCTCCCAACCCATGGAAACCCATACCCATGCAGCGGGTTTGGCAGGTATAGGTGCCAATCATGCATTGACAAGATCAGTAGAAATTCTAAGATAAAACACATCTGCAGCCACAGAAATAAAAGATCTCATCTGATGTATGCTATAGGGTATCTTTAAATATGTTCTAGTATTATCATATGAAATATCAAAGCAGATCAACAGTGCAATGTAAAATAAAAGTGTTATCAGTGATCCACTTCTTGAAAATCATGATGCACCTGTTTTATCAACGTGCGACCAATTCTGCCAGTCTGGGACTATCTAAATACTCTCTAGACTACTTTAGACTATAATATAATATAATTATCAAATCAGTTTACTGAAACAAGGCCTGTGTGTATCTACAAGCTGCATGGGGCAGTGACTACATTGCATTGCATGGTGGTCTAACCTCCTTCCTATTAAGGAAGGTTGACTTAAATGCACCAGGACAGTTGTGCTTGTATGAAATGAAACTAGAATAATAAAATAATAATGTAAATAAAGGATCATTTCAATCTTCTGAACATAAACCAACAATATTTGAGGGATCTTGAGTAGCCATAAATAGTGATGTGCCTGGCCCGGCTCAGAGAAGCTAAAAGCCAAAGCTGCCAGCTCAGGCCGCAGCTTTCAACAGCACATACAAGTGCAATAGCAATCATCAAAATCAGTAGAAATCTGATCACAAAGTGGTTGATTTGGGTCATGTAATCATGTTTATTGCAGCATTTCAAACTTTTTCTTTGATATAACTTTGCAATACGTAACACACTAAGTCATATTTGGATTAGCTGAACTATAACTACTAGTTATATGTCATAAATTTTCTCTACCAAAAGCCGCAGCTTGGGCCAAGCCGTCTGTGGCGGCTTTGGCTCGGCCCAGACTTTAGGAAAGCCGGAGCTGCCTCAGGCCAAGCCAAAGCTGCGGCTTTTGGGCCAAGCCGGGCCAGAACATCACTAGCCATAAATGAACGTGTTGTGTCCAAGTGCTTATCTCCTCAACCAGGACAGCCCAGGCCATTTATCCGAAATGTGCAGAAATGCAAAGAACAGTCACGCTTGTATAAAATTGAAACCAGAATAATAAAATAAAAATGGAATAATAAAATATCTTAATCTTATGAACATAAAATAGGAATTTTTGAGGGATCTTGAGTAGCCATAAATGAATGCGTTGTGTCCAAGTGCGTATCTCCTTGACTGGGATGTCCCAGGCTGGATGTCTGAAATGCGCAATGCAAGTAAAGAACTTGCACACATTTCATTTTATGGGTAACCCAGGTATCAAAACAATTATCCAGGGGTTACCCCTTCCAATTGCTATGTGTTCATCAAATTATTTTGCATTCTGTGTGGTTATCTTGTTGAACACAGGAGATGTTCGGTGATGCTTCAGGCATCAGGTGATTAGATTAGCTACTTTGTAGATTAGATTAGATACCGGAGTTTCGGACTTTTACTATATCTTTATTACTTTCTTTCTCACATTCCGCAGTAGCTGACTGATATACCTTGTAACATGTGATTTCTGTAGTGGCCAATGGCCTTTCTCCCTCTGTTTATTGTTTGGACTTTGTCCGGCACCTGAGGACTTATTCCCAGTGTGCACAGACCATCCCTTGGGGTATATAAGGGTGTCTGTTTCGTCTCTTACACTTCAGAGTTTCTTCTACCTCTGAAGCGTAAGTTCCTACTCTACTATCTATCATACCTTAAGACTAACTCTTGTATATAGAACTTGTCTTTGTCTAGGTCAGTAGTATAGTATTATAGAGTTTCTTCTACCTCTGAAGCAACTTGTCTTTGTCTAGCCTAACCCGCTAACTTCAAACAGTCAGTATGCTGCGCACATGCCTGTTTCACAGTAGCTACCATAGTTAATGGTAGTGGCAGAATACAGGAGGTGCATGAGACACCTCGTATTTCACTTTATACTTTGACCAAGCAAGAAGTTGATGATGGCAGCAATCCTTGGATGATGGACAGCAGAGCCACCACTCATTTTACACCATACTTAGATGATTTCTCTGAGTATTTCCCACATAAGGGACATCAAGTGACAATTGGTGATGGATCCATAGTCCAAGTCGGAGGAACAGGCAAAGTCATACTCAAAACTCAAAACAATTATGAGTTAGAGTTAAATAATGTCTTTTATATGCCTGGCAGTGAAAGAATACTGTCAACAAGCTGCATCACAGACAAAGGTGGCTCAGTGGAATTTTCTCCATCTGAGGTCAAAATAAAGTACAATAATACAATAATAGCAGAAGGTGTCAAGGCTATGGGACTCTATTGGGTCTTTGGGAAAACTATGCAGAATCTAAATACTGCGTCCCACAAATCTGCATCAAGTAGCCTTGATACCTGGCATTTATGAATGGGTCATATGTCTAAAGAGGCCCTCAAAAGATATGCTCCTAAGGCTGTAAAAGGCCTTAGCATTGATAATAGCCAAGTGGAAGACAAGCTGTGTTATGGCTGTGAAATGGGAAAATCACACTGTCCTCCATTCCCTCCCTCTCAAAAGAGAGCTGCAGCACCCTTGGAAGTCATTCATAGTGACCTGGTTGGTCCTCTGCAATGTACCTCAATTCAAGGGAACCTATACTTTGCCACTTTCATAGATGACTTTAGCAGAACTGCTCTAGTTGTTGCTATGAAAGCTAAAAGTGAATTTACATTGGTCTTTAGTAACATTAAGGCATTCCTGGAAAATAAAACAAACAGGAAAATAAAGACCTTACACACAGACTGAGGTGGTGAATTTGTTAATAGGGAGCTGAAGTCAATACTTGAGCAGGCTGGCATAGAGCATAAATTGACAATGCCATATTCCCCACAACAGAATGGAAGGGCTGAAAGGTTCAACAGAACCATTATGGAAAAGGCAACCAGTATGCTGCATCATGCTGGTCTGTCCCTTGGTTTCTGGGAATGTGCAGTGCGAACAGCCTGTCACATATACAATAGAATGCCTATCCGCTCTAATAAGTGGAGGACACCGCTTGAGCTTCTGGATGGGGACATTCCAGATGTCTCATACTTCAAATATTTGGCTGCTTAGCCTATTATACTGTCCCAGAGGACAAAAGACGTAAACTGGACCACAAAGCCAGGGAGACAGTCTTTGTTGGGTATGCACCCCATTCTAAAGGATACCTCCTTTGGGATATGCATACTTGATCCTTTGTATTGTCAAGAGATGTGACATTTGATGAAGGGTCCTTCCCATCCAACCTTGCCAAGGACAGCAAGGGAAAGCAAAAGGAAAAAGTTATGCCTTTTGTCTTAGAAGTTGAGAGGCCTGTCCAGCCTCAACCAGCAATAGCCACAGTTCCTCAGGCTCCTGAATGTTGACACAGGATGTGTCTGGAGATGCTTCAGGCATCTGAGGAACGCTTTAGCTGTAGATAAGATTAGATTAGGTTCCGGAGTTTCGGACTTTTTACGATATCTTTATTACATTTCTTTCTCTCTTACTCAGCTGATTAGTGATGCCCTTAGTAATGCGCAGTAAGCACATGATATCTCTTTGGCCAATGGCCGTTATCCCTCACTGTTTATTGTCCGGCACTTGTGGACTTATTCCCAGTGCGCACAGACCATTTCCCCTGGCCCCCATGGGTATATAAGGGTGTCTGTTTTGTCTCTTTCACTTCAGAGTTCTTCTAACCTCTGAAGTGTAAGTTCCTTTTACTATACGCTCTTTCTTACCTTTGACTAACCGTCTTCTGTAGACTACTTGTCTTTTAGGTCAGTAGTATAGTTGTATAGAGTTCTTCTAACCTCTGAAGTACTACTTGTCTTTTAGCCTAACCCGCTACTAACCACAGTCAGTATAACCAGCAGCATGATTGTTTGACACTGAAGACAAGGAAGCTGAGGTTGAGGAACAGGAGGTAGTGGAACCTCCTCAAGTAAATCCTGAGCCTACCACACCCGAAAATGAGACACATGATATAACTATCTATCAGACACCTCCATCCCAAATCATGGAACCATCTGAACTCCCCCAAAGAACTTTTGCCAAGAGACAGTCTAAAAAGAATGTCAGCAGACTTCCCCAACCAGTCTTTACTAGGGAAAGTCCACATTCTCAACAATGTGACAGGGCTGTGCAGGAAGATCTAGATCTTGATACTGCCTGTCCCAAATGTTCATGTCACATGAACCCTCGATTTTATAATGAGGATAATGCTGGGTTCGTGCAGGGTTCTTCCAGACTTGGGCATATGGAGTTGCTAAATGCTGCAGGCGTCTCTTACAGAGACCCCCTGACCTTTCAGGAGGCAATGCAGTCTGAGAATGCCAATGAATGGCTTGAGGCATGTAAATATGAAATTGATGCCTTAGATAAACTTAATGTGTGGTGCCTTGAGAATCTTCCAAAAGGAAGAAAGGCAGTCAAGTCAAAATGGGTCTTTAAGCTGAAACCAGATGGACGGTTTCGTGCTAGGCTCGTGGCAAAGGGCTTCACCCAAATAGAAGGGGTGGACTTTGATGAAACATTTTCCCCAGTTGCCAGATTTGAATCTCTTAGATCACTACTAGCACTAGCTACACTAGAGGATTGGGAAATCCACCAGATGGATGTTGTGAAACAGGCATGAGGCGCAGCATACTGACTGTAAAGTTTAGCGGGTTAGGCTAGAAAAGACAAGTTACTTCAGAGGTAGAAGAAACTCTATTACACTATACTACACACCTAGAAAAGACAAGTTCTATATACAGAGTTAGTCTAAGGTAGTGAGGATAGTAGAGAGGACGACTTACACTTCAGAGGTAGAAGAAACTCTGAAGTGTAAGAGATGAAACAGACACCCTTATATACTCTTTGAAGGGATGGTCTGTGCACTGGGAATAAGTCCTCAAGTGCCAGACAAGGTCCAAACAACAAACATGAGGGAGAAAGGCCATTGGCCACTACAGAAATCACATGTTACATGGTGTATCAGTCAGCTACTGTGGAATGTGAGAAAGAAAGTAATAATGATAATGTAAAAGTCTGAAACTCCGGTATCTAATCTAATCTACAAAGTAGCTAATCTAATCACCTGATGCCTGAAGCATCACCGAACATCTTCTGTGTTCAACATGAAGGACTCTCTATCTAGCTGATATGAGATGACTGATCTTGGTGAAATCCAGTCCTACCTTGGAGTTAACATCACCAGGGATCGTCCTAACAAGACACTGGATATTGACCAGACAGCCTATGTATCCTCAATAGTTGAGAGGTTTGGAATGGGAAATTCCAACCCAGTATATACTCCTCTACCCTCTGGCATGGATGTTCATTTGGTCAAGTTTGAAGACCAGGCATCTACCTCTGATATTAAGAGGTATCAGCAGTTAATGGGGTCTCTGCTTTGGGTGCAGATCGGAAGCAGACCTGACATTAGTTTTGCTGTTGCACACCTTAGTCAATTTGCTTCCAACCCTTCCCAGCAGCACATGCAACTAGCAAAGTATGTCTTAGCTTATCTAAATGCTACAAAAGACTACAAGTTGCACTATTCTGGAGGGAATGGTGAAGTAGGCCTTCATGGCTTTGCAGATTCCTCATGGGGAGATCAAGAGGACCGCCACTCCACCTCAGGCTACGTCTTTTTCCTTGCTAATGGAGCCATTAGCTGGTGTTCCAGGAAGCAGAAGACAGTAGCACAGTCCACCACTGAAGCCAAGTATATGAGCCTTGCTGAGGCTTCAAATCAGGCTGCATGGTATAGGACCTTTATGCAGGAGTTGGGATATGAAGTCAGTTCACCCATACAACTGCATTGTGACAATAAGGGTGCAGTAGATCTTGCATTAAACCCTGTCACAGGAAGGTGATCAAAGCACATACCAATAAAGTACCATGCCATTAGGGAGTATGTAGAATCACACCAGATTGACTTGGTGCAAACTCCCACTGGAGAGATGCTGGCAGATGGCCTTACAAAGTCTCTGCCCAGATCATCTTTTGATCTCATGGTAACTGGATTTGGACTAGTGTTGGAATAAAGGAGCTGGAATCTGGAGACTTTGTACACCAGTCTCATGTCAAACAATCATGCTGCTGGTTATACTGACTGTGGTTAGTAGCGTGTTAGGCTAGAAAAGACAAGTAACTTCAGAGATAGAAGGAACTCTATATTACTACACTACTGACCTAGAAAAGACAAGTACTACATAGAGCATTAGTCTAAAGGAAGTAGAGAGTAAAGTAAATGGGACTTACACTTCAGAGATAGAAGGAACTCTGAAGTGTAAGAGACGAAACAGACACCCTTATATACCCATAGGGGCCAGGGGAAATGGTCTGTGCGCACTGGGAATAAGTCCACAAGTGCCGGACAATAAACAGAGAGGGATAAAGGCCATTGGCCAAAGAGATATCACATGCTTACTGCGCATTACTAAGTCCATCACTAATCAGCTGAGTAAGAAGGAAAGAAGTGTAATAAAGATAACATAAAAAGTCTGATACTCCGATATCTAATCTAATCTAATCTACAGCTGAAGCGAACCTTAGATGCCTGAAGCATCTCCAGACACATCCTGTGTCAACATCCCTCCATGGTGAAGGCATCAATCATTGAGATGGAATGAGTTGAATGAGCACACTGCTGTTCACAATTGAACGAACATGTCGCCAGCCAGAGATCCAATTTCTCTAACTCTTTGTGAGTTTTGCATACGAGTTGTAGATTCACTTATGCAAGTCTACACACCTCTTGCGTCACTCTTGAGGTCGAGAACGTGCTCATGTGGCATGGTGGGAAAGTGAAAATGGTGAACAAAGTCTCCAGATTCCAGCTCTTTCATTCCAGCACTAGTCCAAATCCAGTTACCATGAGATCAAAAGATGATCTGGGCAGAGACTTTGTAAGGCCATCTGCCAGCATCTCTCCAGTGGGAGTTCGCACCAAGTCAATCTGGTGTGATTCTACATACTCCCTAATGGCATGGTACTTTATTGGTATGTGCTTTGATCGCCTTCCTGTGACAGGGTTTAATGCAAGATCTACTGCACCCTTATTGTCACAATGCAGTTGTATGGGTGAACTAACTTCATATCCCAATTCCTGCATGAACGTCCTGTACCACGCAGCCTGATTTGAAGCCTCAGCAAGGCTCATATATTCGGCTTCAGTGGTGGACTGTGCTACTGTCTTCTGCTTCCTGGAACACCAGCTAATGGCTCCATTAGCAAGGAAAAAGACGTAGCCTGAGGTGGAGTGGCGGTCCTCTTGATCTCCCCATGAGGAATCTGCAAAGCCATGAAGGCCAACTTCACCATTCCCTCCAGAATAGCGCAACTTGTAGTCTTTTGTAGCATTTAGATAGGCTAAGACATACTTTGCTAGTCGCATGTGCTGCTGGGAAGGGTTGGAAGCAAATTGACTAAGGCGTGCAACAGCAAAACTAATGTCAGGTCTGCTTCCAATCTGCACCCAAAGCAGAGACCCCATTAACTGCTGATACCTCTTAATATCAGAGGTAGATGCTTGGTCTTCAAACTTGACCAAATGAACATCCACGCCAGAGGGTAGAGGAGTATATGTCAAACAATCATGCTGCTGGTTATACTGACTGTGGTTAGTAGCGTGTAAGGCTAAAAGACAAGTTATACTTCAGAGGAAGAAGAACTCTATAATACTATACTACTGACCTAAAAGACAAGTTATCTACACAGAGAACGTTAGTCAAAGGAAAAGTAGAAAGTAAAGCAAAGACGACTTACACTTCAGAGGAAGAAGAACTCTGAAGTGTAAAGGACAAAACAGACACCCTTATATACCCATGGGGGCCAGGGGAAATGGTCTGTGCGCACTGGGAATAAGTCCACAAGTGCCGGACAATAAACAGAGAGGGATAAAGGCCATTGGCCAAAGAGATATCACATGCTTACTGCGCATTACTAAGGGCATCACTAATCAGCTGAGTAAGGTGAGAAAGAAATGTAATAAAGATATCGTAAAAAGTCCGAAACTCCAGAACCTAATCTAATCTTATCTACAGCTAAAGCGATCCTCAGATGCCTGAAGCATCTCCAGACACATCCCATGTCAACAGTATATACTGGGTTGGAATCCCCCATTCCAAACCTCTCAACTATGGAGGATACATAGGCTGTCTGGTCTATATCCAGTGTCTTGTTAGGACGATCCCTGGTGATGTTAACTCCAAGGTAGGACTGGATTTCGCCAAGATCGGTCATCTCATATCGGCTAGATAGAGAGTCCTTCAGCCATTGAATCTTCTTAGTGGAGGACCCAAGTATAGTGATGTCATCAACATATAAAATGACGAAAAGTGAACCATCCCCTCTTGGTGATGATACACATATACTCCTGCATCAGAGTATGTCCGAGTAAAGCTCAGTTCATTGAGAACTGCATGGAATTGCAAGTTCCATGCTCGGGAAGCTTGTTTGAGGCCATACAGAGCCTTCTGTAGCCTACAAACTTTGGACTCTTGTCCAGCAACGACAAAACCAATAGGTTGCTCCATGTAAATCTCCTCATCCAGATCGCCATGTAGGAATGCCGATTTGACATCCATCTGGTGGATTTCCCAATCCTCAAGCGCGGCCAATGCTAATAATAGTCTAAGAGACTCAAATCTGGTGACTGGGGAGAAGGTTTCATCGAAGTCCACCCCCTCTATTTGGGTGAACCCTTTTGCTACAAGCCTAGCACGAAAGCGTCCATCTGCTTTCAATTTAAAGACCCACTTGGACTTTACAGCCTTTCTACCTTCAGGAAGGTCTTCAAGGCGCCACACTTTAAGTTTTTCTAAGGCGTCAATTTCATATTGACATGCCTCAAGCCAATCACTGGCATTATCTGTGACAGAATTCTCCCTGCGACGTTACTAATGACTTGACATTGTGTTTCACCGGTGTTTTACTTACTGAGGGCCTAACCCCTCCTAATTCTCCTTAGTTCTAGCTCGTTCTACTGCTCAACCATTTAGATATTATATCATAGAACTAGAACCTTCTATTTACTATGACATAGCTAGAACTACATGTATTTAAAGACCTACTAGAGTAGAGAGACAGACTAAGTCTGTTCTCCTTGTATTCAATCAGAGGTGCTTCAGAATCCTTGAATCCTCTCAGTTAGAGCCCCACTTGAACTCTCCAAGATGTGACTTGGAGAGCCTTCATCATCTTGTACTTGCTGCAGGACTGAGCGTCTCTGCCGTCGACTTCGATTTTCACGCGCGCCCTCGACTTCATTGTGGGCTTGACCAGAACTTGACTTTGCTGTGACATAGAGCCTTGACTTATCTTGCCGCGACTTGGGAGGCTAGCTCCCACACGATCCCCGACACAGTTCCGCACCTAACTGTGACATTAGAACAGACTTAATCGAACTTAGAACAAAAGAACTTACCGAACGCGTGAGGCGACGACGACGCGTCCCTCACCCCGACACCGGAACTCGATCCATCTTGATCCTGGTGACCTGACTTATCCTGGTCATCGTCTTGACCTTGATAACTTGACTCCGATCCGTATTGATCCCATTGATTCATCGCGGTCGACGTACTGACCGCGGCTTCGATTCCTTGCTTTGTCGTGGTCGACGTACTGACCGCGGCTTCGATTCCTTGCTTTGTCGTGGTCGACGTACTGACCGCGGCTTGACTCCTTGATCCGTCGTGGTCGACGTAGTGACCGTGGCTTGACTCCTTCGATCTGTCTTGATCATCGTCTTGATCTTGACTGCCAGATTCTGTCTTGGTTGCGACCTTGATAGTTTGACTCGATCACGTTTGATCGTTTATTGATTCGTCACGGTCGAGGTACTGACCGCGGCTTGATTGTGGTCGAGGTAGACCACCGAATGGACCCCGGATGCCAGTGATCCTGATTACCGGACCAGAACTGCAAAGGTGACAAGTTGTCCCTTGCACGAAACCCAGAAAGTCGCGACGACCGCGCAAGAACCCCGAACCCCGACCTTGAAAGAACATGTCTCTTGAAGACCGACCTCGACATCGAAACCTGACAGAAGAGTCAGAACCTGAGAAAGAAACAACTCACTGAACCTGCAAGGCGACGACGACACGTCCCTTGCCTCGACACCAAACCCGAACCACGACCTTGGAGCCGACGATGTTCCAAATCGATTCCCATAATCGACCTGCCATTCTTGTGATAGAGGACGCCCTGACATCAGACACCATCGAACCCGAACACCAACTCCGGAACCTGAAAAGTGCCTTTAACGGACGACGCGTTCCTTGAATACCAATCACCGGATTGAAATCTAAAACAGAAACTGAAGACGTACCACCTGAAAACCGAAATCACTTTGCAGTTCTCGCCAACGATCCCCGACCGACAGCGTCCAGAGTAACGGACCTGTGAACCCAGAATCCTTGAACCCCGACTTGAAGCTACCTTGCTTCACGAACAGACCATCGAATCCATCGAAAAGAAACTTGACACCGCGACTCCGAAGTCCTGGTTTGACATCCCAAGCCCGCGCCGTCGATAACATCACTATACATCTAAAGAAGAACACCAAGTGGTTAGAATCCACAAAGAAGACATACCATCCAAAGGATACTAGGTTCCTTATCGACAGCCTAAGAATTGCAGAGGACTGGTACAGAAACACTCGACACCAAGTACACCCGAAAACTAGAAGGCAACTCGAAGCAATTAGAATTGCCCCGGAAAGGAACGGGATTAAACTCACCTATAGATCCGATTCCACGACCATCCAGAACAAACGGTCTCGAATTACCCACATCCTTGCTTTGAAGAGGGAAGGAAACATCGATGACCTAGCCACACGACAGAGAACGGAACAAAGCACTTCTGCCGAGCGACCCACCGCCGAAACCGACCGGAGTTTGCCGTGGGAAGACAAGACTGGCTCGAAAGAAAACGCCTCAAACGCGTCTTCCTTCTTCCAAGCTGGCACCACGCCGAGTTGGACCATTCACAATGAAAGATCAGATACATGCAATTGCCTGCCAATTAGACTTGCCAGCCCACATGAAGATACACAACAGGTATCATGTGGACCCCTTATCACCCTATCATGAAACAGAAGCCCACTGAGTGAGCTACACACGCCCGCCACCTAATCTTGTCAACAGCGAAGAAGAATATGAAGTAGGACGCCTTACCAGCCATTGATATCATGGCCGTACGAAGACACTGCATTCCTAGTCCACTGGAAAGGTTACCCTTCAAGCGATGACTCTTGGACGCCTGCCGCTCCAACATCTATGCGTCGAGGACGCCGCAAGCCTTAGGAGGGGGGTAATTATTCCATCTGTGACTCAGTGTTTCCCCAGAAATTCGCTCTACCCTGGCACACATCAAGAACTTCGCTCACCCTTTCACTCAAATCATCCATCAGGCCCACCGAACACCTAGAACGTCGACTCTGACACCAGCACCACCGAATGAAGACCCGATTGTTACAAGAAGTCGGAACGCGCTTGCCGACACATGCACGCTACACAGTCCAATGACAACCCAAGAATCAAGTATCGACCTGACTCTCCAGTTCTGCCGACCCTGCGGCCATGTCAGTCGACGACAGGTCTTCATAAGTACACCAACCCGGCCGGCCGTCCATACGAAACCACGTCCATTCCACGCATTGCCAACACCGATACATCAGGAGTAATGAAGGTTGCACCTTGCATGCCAGGTTCGTAAGCTTTAACTACCGACAACGTAACCCCCGGGTTCTCGCCACAATGAGCGAGAACCAGCCACTCTTCGCCATCACGCTCCACGCTAGAAACCACTCTCGAACCCCGCGACGCCCCAATCCTCCGATTTCGCGCTTCCAACAGCGACTCTTCGATACGGAGATGCCTCACACCGAACGGGTCAACACCGCACTCGACGACTTACGCGATCTGAGAGCTTGAGCCGAAGCGACAAGACTCCGCACGACAACCAACGACCTAGACAAGGCGCATCGATATCTCGCCATGGCAAAGAACTCATTTCGCCCTCCACACCAAGAATCACCAACGAGACCCACGACGCTCTACCCCGAGTGGATCAACACCACGCTGGACGACCTTCGCGACCCGGGGGTCTGAGCTGAGGTGACGAGATTCCGCACCGCGACTAACGACTTGGACGTAGCCCAGCAGGCCGTGACCGCCACACGAAAGCAAATAGAAATAACAGTCCAGAAGGTACGAACATCGACGCAAGCGCTGACACGACGCAACGCGTACCACCGAATCTATCCGACCGAACAAGCTCACAAGATTCACGCCGCACCCGGAACCGCGCGCCGTCTTGCAAGAAGACTTGACAACATACGACGTCCCTCAAGCTGCACGACGACTGGACGATACTCGACAACCACTCGACGACCGCACGCGCCGCGACCACGAACCCTGCCGCCACCGACATTCAACGACGTTTGGGGGCAAACGTCAGCCTACAGAAGGGGTAATGTGACAGAATTCTCCCTGCGACGTTACTAATGACTTGACATTGTGTTTCACCGGTGTTTTACTTACTGAGGGCCTAACCCCTCCTAATTCTCCTTAGTTCTAGCTCGTTCTACTGCTCAACCATTTAGATATTATATCATAGAACTAGAACCTTCTATTTACTATGACATAGCTAGAACTACATGTATTTAAAGACCTACTAGAGTAGAGAGACAGACTAAGTCTGTTCTCCTTGTATTCAATCAGAGGTGCTTCAGAATCCTTGAATCCTCTCAGTTAGAGCCCCACTTGAACTCTCCAAGATGTGACTTGGAGAGCCTTCATCATCTTGTACTTGCTGCAGGACTGAGCGTCTCTGCCGTCGACTTCGATTTTCACGCGCGCCCTCGACTTCATTGTGGGCTTGACCAGAACTTGACTTTGCTGTGACATAGAGCCTTGACTTATCTTGCCGCGACTTGGGAGGCTAGCTCCCACACGATCCCCGACACAGTTCCGCACCTAACTGTGACATTATCAGACTCCATTGCTTCTTTAAATGTAAGAGGATCCCTATAAGGCGATCCTGCAGCACTAAGTAGATCCATCTGACCAAGTCTGGAAGAACCTTGCACGAACTCTGCATTATCCTCATTGTAGAAGCGAGGATTCAGATGACGATTGTGATTGGGGCGTGCAGTATCCAAGTCTAAATCTTCTTGGATTGCCCTATCTCGTCGTTCAGAGCGTGGACTCATCCTCTGGAAATTAGGTTGAGGAATTCTGTCTGCAATCCTTTGTGATTTTCTGATTGCCTTGGTTCTTTTGGGAGGGGAGGATGGTTCCATGATTTGTGATGGAGGGGTCTGATATATAGTCTCAGGGTGTGTGGTGTCTACATTACGTGTGGGTGTGGTAGGCTGTGGTGCTAATTGAGGAGGTATGATGTCCTCCTGTTCCTCTTCTAGGTCTTCCTCATCTTGAGGAGCCTCAGGAACATGCATAGCGGTTGCTGGTGGTGGCTGGACTGGGCCACCAGGTAAAGTAAATGAGCCACCTTCTGTAGGTTGCTCTATTGGTTTATCTGCTCTGCTGTCCTTCACAGAGTGGGATGGGAAGGATCTCTCATCAAATGTAACATCTCGTGAAAAGATGAGAGACCAGGTACGACTATCCCAAAGTGTATAGCCCTTAGAAGTGGGCTCATACCCGACAAAGACGGCTTCCCTGGCTTTGGGATCTAATTTACGCCGCTTGCCCTCTGGAACATGATAATAGGCTTTGCATCCAAAGACCTTAAAATACGAGACATCTGGTTTGTTCCCAACCAGAAGCTCAAGCGGAGTTTTCCACTTATTAGAATGAATGGGAGTTCTGTTATAAATATGACATGCTGTCTCGACAGCACACTCCCAGAAACCGAGAGACAGGCCTGCATCGTGCAGCATGCTAGTGCCTTTTTCCATAATGGTTCTATTAAATCTCTCGGCCCTTCCGTTCTGTTGTGGGCTATATGGCATCGTAAGTTTATGCTCTATGCCATAATCTTCAAGCGTTGCCTTCAGCGCCTTGTTCACATACTCGCCACCACGATCTGTATGAAGACACTTGATTTTATGATTAAATTTATTTTCAAGTAATGTCTTCAGTTTATTAAAAACTGGTGTGAACAGATCTTTAGACTTCATTGGAACGATTAAAGCATATCTGCTAAAGTCGTCCAAGAAGGTGGCAAAGTATAGATTCCCTTGTATTGAGCTGCACTGCAAGGGACCTACGAGATCACTGTGAAGGATCTCAAGGGGGGCTGATGCGCGCTTTGAAGATGGGGGAAATGGAAGACGATGGGACTTGCCCATTTCACAGCCATAACACGGCTTGTCTTCCACTTGGCTATTATTTATTTTGAGGCCTTTACCGCCTCAGGAGCATATCTCTTCAGGGCCTCTTTAGACATGTGGCCCATTCTTTGATGCCAGATTTCAAGTGAGGCAGATGCAGTTGTATGGATAGTGCTTAGGACGTGTTTGCCTAGTACCCAATACAATTTGCCAAACTTCCATGCTTCCGCTATAATGTTGTCGCCATATTTTATTGTTGCCTTCTTATTATCGAAGAACACAGTTGCCCCTTTTTCTACTAGGGCACTGGTGGAGAGTATTTTATGTCCTCCAGGCAAGTGGAGCACATTGCTTAGTTCCAGATCAAAACCTTGATCAGTCCTGATGATCACAGTGCCAACTCCATTTGTTTTGACTATGGAGTTGTCGCCTAGTGATACTTCATGGGTGTGATCGACTTCATATGTATCGAAGTCTTCAAGGTTGGGACTGAAATGAGCTGTTGCTCCACTATCAAGCATCCAATAATCTGAGTTATGTCCAGATTATAGGTGTGAACATAAAGGCGAATGCGAGGTGCTTCATGCACCTCCTCTATTTTGCCACTCCATTAACTATGGTGGCTATAGTATTTACATGTTGGGCCTCAGCCCTCTTCTTGTTCCCTGCCTTGCCCTTTTTGGCATTCTCCAGGTCCTTCTTCTTCTTTGCGCAAGCGTTGGACTTGTGTCCAGGCTTTTGGCAATAGAAGCAGACCACCCCTTGTGAACCAGGGGCAGCAGCGGGAAGTGGTGATAAATTTGTAGGTTTTTTTGATTTGACAGGTGCAGCCTTGACAGGACTGCACTACCACTTCCCGATGGACCAGCCAGACGACTCTCCTCATTTAGGAACCTCTGCACAAGGTCCTGAGGAGAAAGCCGTTCTGGATCGCCAGAGGCTAGTATGGAGCCAGCTATGGTGCTGTAGGAGTCAGGGAGAGCTTTTAACAAGATAAAGCTCATCTGGAGGTCATTGACCTCCATCCCGTTCTCCCTAAGGGTACTCCTGGCATCCAGGACCTTTTGTAATTGGGTCCTGAAAGACTGTCCTTCATCCAAACGGAAGGACACCAGGGCAAGCCACAAATTATATGTGGCCATGCTCCCTACAGCACCATAAAGCCGTTCCAACTTACTATACTTCTCAAAAAGAGAAGGATAGTCGGCATCAGAGGTTACTTGAGAGTAAACCTCCTGGGTTACATTAAGATAGAGTAGCCCAATTAGCATTTCCTCTTCTCCCATCCATTCCCTAAGGATGGGATCAATGACTTCCTTTTGCATTTTCTCCTTCTCCTCTTTATCTTCAGGGAGCAAGGGCATATCAGGGTAGGCCGTAATTATGTGCCTCCTGAGCCCATTCATCCTCAGAAGGGCATTGAAGTTGGCAGACCAAACCTGCCAGTTCAACCCATCGAGGCGCTCCATCTTGGAGGAGGGAGGGAAGACAATTGAAGACGGCATTTTGAGATGTATAAATTGTTCCTGGTTCCAAGGAGCAGTTAGAACCAGTGCCCAGGTCTCGCTTAAGAGTGCCACCCCATACTGTGGTGCTATGCTTCAGAACCTAAGAAGGTCCTGCCTTGTTGTGCGACTTTCTAGGTATAGTAAAGGCTGTCTAGCGCAATCCTGCAACTAGACATAAGCTCTGGTAGACTAGCCAGAGTGTCTAGTGTAAACAAGACTGGGAGTCATGTCATGGAGGAGCCAACTGCAAGTTCCATTAGAGACAAAGGGTGTATAGCCCTTCCTCTAATGCTGGTGGTGGAGTCCATGATTAAGCCCTAGATGATTGGGGCCATGACTAAGTAGATGTCTAGTCTGTCTCTGGTAGGGCGTGGTTACCCTACAAAGGCAATGAATACTTATGCCCAGAGATGAAGACTATATCTACTATGTATAGACTATAGTAGTGCAGCCTACTTGTATCGAGCCCAAGCGTCATGGGAGTGACTACCCATGCCTTGTTCTAGACCCTAAACTCCACATGCGGGTCGCTAAACCCGGCTTACAGATAGAGCCAAGCATTGACTGGACTTAAAGCCACAAGCTTCTGGCTATAGGCCTACTAAAGCTATCTATGGGACGAAAACCCAGCTACAACTATGAATTTTACTAATACCTAGTGCGCACTCAAGGAGCTTAAGATGTTTCACCCGCTTAGGGTCCCTCATCATCTTTTGCAAGAACCCTAAAGGGCTAGCCAAACAGTTCAGGATGAGCAGTAAACTGCGTCATCCTGTGGGGTGTTAAGGTGCACAGACAGTAAATAAGAAAGCTCATGGAAGAAGCTAGTGGGAAAGGCTTTGAAGCTTTTGTGAGCTTGATGTGCGAAGCGAGTTGGGCTGTATATGAACAAAGGGAGGTTACAGATCAGTATGAGCGGCAGGGCCCATAACCTGTCAAACAATCATGCTGCTGGTTATACTGACTGTGGTTAGTAGCGTGTTAGGCTAGAAAAGACAAGTAACTTCAGAGATAGAAGGAACTCTATATTACTACACTACTGACCTAGAAAAGACAAGTACTACATAGAGCATTAGTCTAAAGGAAGTAGAGAGTAAAGTAAATGGGACTTACACTTCAGAGATAGAAGGAACTCTGAAGTGTAAGAGACGAAACAGACACCCTTATATACCCATAGGGGCCAGGGGAAATGGTCTGTGCGCACTGGGAATAAGTCCACAAGTGCCGGACAATAAACAGAGAGGGATAAAGGCCATTGGCCAAAGAGATATCACATGCTTACTGCGCATTACTAAGTCCATCACTAATCAGCTGAGTAAGAAGGAAAGAAGTGTAATAAAGATAACATAAAAAGTCCGATACTCCGATATCTAATCTAATCTAATCTACAGCTGAAGCGAACCTTAGATGCCTGAAGCATCTCCAGACACATCCTGTGTCAACATCTCACTTTCCCACCATGCAACATGAGCACATTCTCGACCTCGAGAGTGACACAAGTGGTGTGAGCTTGCCAGAAGTAGACATTCAAATATGTCAGGCATTTCAGCTTGCATAAGCAAATCTACAATTTGCACGCAAAGCTCACAAACTGTGCTTGAGAGTTAGAGAAGTTGGATCTCTGGCTGGTGACATGTCTGTTCAATTGTGAACAGCAGTGTGCTCATTTAACTCATTTCCATCAAATGATCAATGCCTTCACCATGGAGGGATGTTGACACAGGACATGTCTGGAGATGCTTCAGGCATCTAGGAATTGCTTTAGCTGTAGATAAGATTAGATTAGGTTCCGGAGTTTCGGACTTTTTATGATATCTTTATTACATTTCTTTCTCACCTTACTCAGCTGATAAGTGAGGTCCTTAGTAATGCACAGTAAGCACGTGATATCTCTTAGGCCAATGGCCTTTATCCCTCATTGTTTATTATCCAGCACTTGTGGACTTATTCCCAGTGCGCACAGACCATTTCCCCTGGCCCCCATGGGTATATAAGGGTGTCTGTTTCATCTCTTACACTTCAGAGTTCTTCTAATTTCTGAAGTGTAAGTTCCTTCTACTCTACTCTCTACTACCTTTAGACTAACGTTCTATAGACTTGTCTTATTCTAGGTCAGTAGTGTAGTATAATACAGAGTTCTTCTAACCTCTGAAGTACTTGTCTTATTCTAGCCTCACTGCTACTAACCACAGTCAGTATAACCAGCAGCATGATTGTTTGACAGTTGGTACCTGTACCCATACCCACAGGTTACCTGTGGGTCACCCGTGAAAAGTGTGCAAGTTCTTTACTTGCATCACACATTTTGGATAACTGGCCCAGGCCTTCCCAGACCAAGAAGATACACAATGCGTTTATTTGTGGCTGCTTAAGATCCCTCAATGGCTCTTGTTTTATGTTCAGAAGATTAAGATAATTCATTATTCCATTTTTATTTTATTATTCTGCTTTCAATTTTATACAAGCACAACTAAAATCCAGTATACAGAGATGATTAGATAGGATGTTATAGAACATTGATGAATAGCCTGTCAGATAACCACACAGAATGCAAAAAAATTTAATGAACACATAGACATTGCAGGGGTAACCCCTGGATAATTGTTTTGATACCTGGGTTACCCATAAAATGAAACACATGCAAGTTCTTTACTTGCATCGCACATTTCAGACAATCGGCCCAGGCCATCCCGGTCAAGGAGATACACACTCAGACACAACATGTTCATTTATGGCTACTCAAGATCCCTCAAAGATTCCTATTCTATGTTCATAAGATTAAGATAATTTATTATTCCATTTTTATTTTATTATTCTGGTTTAAATTTTATACAAGCATGACTGATCTTTGCATTTCTGCGCATTTTGGATAAATGGCCCAGGCCATCCCAGTCAGGAGATAAGCACTTGGACACAATGCATTCATTTATGGCTACTCAAGATTCCTCAAAATTGTTGTTTATGTTCAGAAGATTAAAAGGATCTTTATTTACATTATTATTTTATTATTCTAGTTTCATTTGTGAAACAGGCATGTGCGCAGCATACTGACTGTGGTTAGCGTGTAGGCTAGAAAGACAAGTTATACTTCAGAGGTGAAGAGAACTCTATTTATACTATACTACACACCTAGAAAGACAAGTTATCTACATGAGACGGTTAGTCAAGGTAAGGTAGTAAGTAAGAGAGGTGGACTTACACTTCAGAGGTGAAGAGAACTCTGAAGTGTAAGGGACGAAACAGACACCCTTATATACAATCCAAGGGTGGTCTGTGCACTGGGAATAAGTCCACAAGTGCCGGACAGAGTCCAAACAATAAACAAGAGGGATAAAGGCCATTGGCCAATACAGAAATCACATGTTACATGGTGTATCAGTCAGCTACTGCGGAGTGTGAGAAAGAAAGTAATAAAGATAATGTAAATAGTCCGAAACTCCGATATCTAATCTAATCACAAAGTAGCTAATCTAATCACCTGATGCCTGAAGCATCACCGAACATCTTCTGTGTTCAACATCCCTCCATGCTGAAGGCATCTGGTCATGGATGGGAAATGAGTTGGATGAGCACACTGCCATCACAATTAAATGAGCATATCGCCAGCCAGAGATCCAACTTCTCTAACTCTCTTTGTGAGCTTTGCATACAAGTTGTAGATTCGCTTATGCAAGTCTACACACCTCTTGCGTCACTCTCAAGGTCGAGAACATGCTCATGTGGCATGGTGGGAAAGTGAGACTGGTGTACAAAGTCTCCAGATTCCAGCTCCTCATTTCAGCATAAGTCCAAGTCCTTTGACCATGGTTTCAAACGATGCTCTTGGTAGAGACTTAGTAAAGCCATCCGCCAGCATCTCACCTGTGGGGGTACGCACTAAGTTAATTATGTGCGATTCAATGTACCCCCTAATGGCATGGTACTTGATAGGAATATGCTTTGACCGCCTTCCTGTGACTGGGTTCAGCGCTAAATCCACGGCACCCTTATTGTCACAGTGGAGTAGTATAGGGGAGGATACCTCATACCCTAATTCCTCCATAAAAGTCCTATACCACGCTGCCTGATTTGCAGCCTCAGAGAGGCTCATATATTCAGCCTCAGTGGTGGACTGTGCTACTGTTTTCTGCTTTCTGGAACACCATGAAATAGCGCCATTTGCTAAGAAAAACATGTAGCCTGAGGTGGAGTGGCAGTCCTCTTGATCTCCCCATGAGGAATCTGCATAGCCATGAAGGCCACTCTCCCCATTCCCTCCAGAATACCGCAACTTGCAGTCCTTTGTACTATTTAGATATTTTAGGACATATTTTGCAAGTCGCATATGATCTGAGAGGGGTTGGAAGCATATTGACTAAGGCGCGCCACAGCAAAACTGATGTCGGGTCTGCTTCCTATCTGCACCCATAGCAGAGACCCCATCAACTGTTGGTACTTCTTTATTTCAGAAGTAGATGCCTGGCCATCAAACTTGACCAGATGTACATCAGCGCCAGAGGGAAGAGGAGTATATACTCGGTTGGAATCCCTCATCCCAAACTTCTCAATAATAGATAAAACGTAGGCTGCTTGGTCAATCTCCATCGTCTTATTAGGACGATCCCTGGTGATATTAACTCCAAGGTATGACTGGATTTCTCCCAAGTCAGTCATCTCATATCGCCTAGATAATGATGACTTCAGCCACGTTATCTTATCATTGGAAGATCCAAGTATAGTAATGTCGTCTACATAGAGAATGACATAGAGTGAATCATCCCCCTCCTTTTGATGAAACACGTATACTCCTGCATCAGAGTACGTCCGAGTAAAGCCTAGTTCATTAAGAACACCATGGAATTGAAGATTCCATGCTCAGGAGGCTTGTTTGAGGCCATATAATGCTTTTTGTAGCCTACAAACTTTGGACTCTTGCCCAGCAACGACGAAACCAACTGGTTGCTCCATATAAATTTCCTCATCCAGATCGCCATGTAGGAATGCCGATTTGACATCCATTTGGTGGATTTCCCAATCCTCTAGCGTAGCTAATGCTAGTAATAGTCTAAGTGACTCAAATCTGGCGACTGGGGAAAATGTTTCGTCGAAGTCCACTCCTTCTACTTGGGTGAACCCTTTTGCCACAAGCCTAGCACGAAACGTCCATCTGGTTTCAACTTAAAAACCCATTTAGATTTCACTGCCTTTCTTCCTTCTGGAAGATCCTCAAGGCGCCACACATCTAGTTTATCTAAGGCATCTATTTCATATTTGCATGCCTCAAACCATTCATTGGCGTTGTCAGACTCATTGCCTCCTGAAAAGTCAGGGGATCTCTATAAGAGACACCTGCGGCATAAGCAATTCCATATGCCAAGTCTGGAAGAACCCTGCACAAACTCAGCATTATCCTCATTATAGAATCGAGGATTCATGCGACGTGATCGTTTGGGATGGGCAGTATCAAGATCTAGATCTTCCTGCACAGCCCAATCACGTTGCTGAGAGCGTGGACTTTCCCTAGTAAATACTGGTTGGGAAATTTTGCCAACAATCTTTTTCTTAGATTGTCTCTTGGCACGGGCTCTTTCGGGGAGTTCTGATGGTTCCATGACTTGGGATGGAGGCATCTGATAGATAGTGACATCATGTGTGTCTTCTCTTCGGGTGTGGTAGGCTCAGGATTTAATTGAGGAGGTTCCACTACCTCCTGTTCCTCAACCTCGGCATCCTTGTCTTCAGGAGCCTGAGGAACTGTGGCTATTGCTGGTTGAGGCTGGACAGGCCTCTCAATTCTAAGACAAAAGGTGTAACTTTTTCCTTTTGTTTCCCTTGCTGTCCTTGGCAAGGTTGGATGGGAAGGACCCTTCATCAAATGTCACATCTCTTGACAAACGAAGGATCGAGTATGCATGTCCCAAAGAAGATATCCTTTAGAGTGGGGTGCATACCCGACAAAGACTGTCTCCCTGGCTTTGTGATCCAGTTTACGTCTTTTGTCCTCTGGGACAGTATAGTAGGCTAAACAGCCAAATATTTTAAAGTATGAGACATCTGGAATGTCCCCATCCAGAAGCTCAAGCGGTGTCCTCCACTTATTGAACGGATGGTGTTCTATTGTATATGTGACATGCTGTTCGCACTGCACATTCCCAGAAACCAAGGGAAAGACCAGCATGATGCAGCATACTGGTGGCCTTTTCCATGATGGTTCTGTTGAACCTTTCAGCCCTTCCATTCTGTTGTGGGAATATGGCATTGTCAATTTATGCTCTATGCCAGCCTTCTCAAGTATTGACTTCAGCTCCCTATTGACGAATTCGCCACCTCGGTCTGTATGTAAGGTCTTTATTTTCCTGTCTGTTTTATTTTCCAGAATGCCTTAATGTTACTGAAGACCGATGTAAATTCACTTTTAGCTTTCATAGTAACAACTAAGCGGTTCTGCTAAAGTCGTCTATGAAAGTGGCGAAGTATAGGTTCCCTTGAATTGAAGTGGATTGCAAAGGACCAACTAGGTCACTATGAATGACTTCCAAGGGTGCTGAAGCTCTCTTTTGAGAGGGAGGGAATGGAAGACGGTGTGATTTTCCCATTTCACAGCCATAACACGGCTTGTCTTCCACTTGGCTATTATCAATACTAAGGCCTTTTACAGCCTTAGGAGCATGTCTTTTGAGGGCCTCTTTTGACATATGACCCATGCGCAAATGCCAGGTATCAAGGCTAGTTGATGCAGATTTGTGGGAAGCAGTATTTAGATTCTGCATAGTTTTCCCAAAGACCCAATAGAGTCCCATAGCCTTGACTCCTTCCGCTATAATTGCATTATTGTACTTTATTTTGACCTCAGATGGAGAAAATTCCACTGATCCGCCTTTGTCTGTGATGCAGCTTGTCGATAGTATTCTTTCACTACCAGGCATATAGAAGACGTTATTTAACTCTAACTCATAATTGTTTCGAGTTTTGAGTATAACTTTGCCTGTTCCTTCGACTTGGACTACTGGAGCCATCACCAATTGTCACCGAGTGTCCCTTGTGTGGGAATACTCAGAGAAATCATCTAAGTATGGTGTAAATGGTGGTGGCTCCGCTGTCCATCATCCAAGGATTGCTGCCATCATCGACTTCTTGCGTATGTTTGGTCATCATATAAAGTGAAATGCGAGGTGTCTCATGCACCTCCTGTATTCTGCCACTACCATTAACTATGTAGCTACTTGTGTGGAGTTATTATGTATACTGGGGCCTTGCCCCTTCCTCTTGTTGCCCTTTTTGCCTGCATCAGCATTGGCTCTGTCCTGTTTCCTTTGCCGACATTCATTTGCCTTGTGGCCCGGCTTCTGGCAATAGAAGCAGGTGACATCATTGGATGATGATGCACCTGCAGGAGGTGGCGTGAAAGATACTTGTTTTTTAATTTTGTTTTTGTTGACATGGGCTGCCTTGTTAAGGGCAGCCCCAACACCACTTCCTGCGGGGCCGGCAAGTCAGCTTTCCTCATTTAGGAACCTTTGTACAAGGTCCTGAGGGGAAAGGCGGTCAGGAGGACCTGACGCCAGGATAGAGCCAGCAATGGCGAGTAGGATGGAGGTAGGGATTGGAGCAAAATAAAGCTCATCTGGAGATCAGAGATCTCCATCCCATTTTCCTTGAGGGTACTCCTCACATCCAACACATGCTGCAACTGGGGTCTGAATTGCTTTCCTTCTTCCAAGCGGAAGGAGGATACAGAACACCACAAGTTGTAGGTGGCCATGCTACCTACTGAGCCATAAAGCGATTCCAAACGCTCATACTTGGCATTGACAGAAGGTAAGTTCTGTCAGAGGCAATTTGGGAGTATGTTTCCGGTGATGTTACCATCACCAGAACTCCCATGAGGACTTCCTCCACCCTGTTCCATTCCTGGTATATGGGTTCCGACCAAAGCGCAAAACACTTGGCATACTCATCGTCCTTCTCTCCATCCTCTGGCTTAGGAGCATTGAGGAATTCAGGGGCATCATGTGTGATATGCCTCTTCATCCATTGATCCTCAACAGGGCAGTGAAGGACACCGACCACTGCTGCCAGTTAGATCCGTCAAGTTTGTCAAACTTGAACGTGGGGGGGAAGACAATGGAAGACATTTGAGATGATTTTAAAAAAGGTTTGATCCTGGTTCCAAGGAGCAGTTAGAACCAGTTGTCCAGGTCTCATTTAAGAGGGCCCGTCCATTCTGTGGCGCTATGCTTCAGAACTTAAAAAAGTCCTGCCTCTGATGTGCGACTTCTAAGTAGTATAGTAGGCTGTCTAACCCCATTCTACAACAGATCCCAAGCCACATCAGGCGGATACTGTGTAAATAGAAGGGGAGTCATGTCATGGAGGAGCCAACCACAAGTTCCACTAGAGACAAAGGGTATAGAGCCCTTCCTCTAGTGCTGGTGGTGGAGTCCATGATTAAGCCCTAGATGATTGGGGCCATGACTATAGTAGACTATTGGGTTTCCTCTGGTTGGGGCGAACCCCCAATGAAAGCAGCAGGTACTTCTGCCCAGAGACAAAACCCTCTAGCTACTGTGTAAATACTATAGTAGTTCAAGCCTACTTGTATCGAGCCCAAGCGTCATGGGAGTGACTACCCATGCCTTGTTCTAGACCCTAAACTCTACCAGCGGGTTGCTAAACCCGGCTTACGGATCAAGCCAAGCATTGACTGAACCTATAGCCTCAAGC
This sequence comes from Multifurca ochricompacta, assembly GCA_022496185.1. NCBI lineage: Eukaryota > Fungi > Basidiomycota > Agaricomycetes > Russulales > Russulaceae > Multifurca > Multifurca ochricompacta. The sequence continues at coordinate 85,673 of WTXG01000066.1, read as the reverse complement.
CTTCTGGGCAAGTGGCCTACTAAGTCTATGGATGGGACGAAAACCCAGCTACAACTATGAATACTATTTACTTAGAGCGCACATGAGGAACTCAAGGTGTTTCACCCGCTTAGGGTCCCTCGTCACCTTTTGCAAGAATCCCCTGAGGGACTAGCCAGACAGATCAAGGTGGGCACATAAAGCGCACCACCTTGTGGACAGTTAAGGGCAAGGGGAAAAAAATCGAAGCTCACTGTGAGACTGATTGGGAAAGACGAAGTCTTAAAGCTGTGAGCTTGAAGAAAGTTGGTGGACTGATCAAATAAAGAAAAGACAGATCAGTTAAGCTTGCTCAGGGCCCATAACCTGTGAAACAGGCATGTGCGCAGCATACTGACTGTTGGTTAGCGTGTAAGGCTAGAAAGACAAGTTATACTTCAGAGGTGAAGAGAACTCTATTTATACTATACTACACACCTAGAAAGACAAGTTATCTACATGAGACGGTTAGTCAAAGGTAAGGTAGTAAGTAAGAGAGGTGGGACTTACACTTCAGAGGTGAAGAGAACTCTGAAGTGTAAGGGACGAAACAGACACCCTTATATACAATCCAAGGGGTGGTCTGTGCACTGGGAATAAGTCCACAAGTGCCGGACAGAGTCCAAACAATAAACAAGAGGGATAAAGGCCATTGGCCAATACAGAAATCACATGTTACATGGTGTATCAGTCAGCTACTGCGGAGTGTGAGAAAGAAAGTAATAAAGATAATGTAAATAGTCCGAAACTCCGATATCTAATCTAATCCACAAAGTAGCTAATCTAATCACCTGATGCCTGAAGCATCACCGAACATCTTCTGTGTTCAACACATTTCATACAAGCACGACTGTCCTGGTCCCTGGATGCACAATTCTGCATGTTTAAGTCAACCTTCCTTAATAGGAAGGAGGTCAGACCACCATGCAATGCAATGTAGTCACTGCCCCATGCAGCTTGTAGATACATGCGGGCCTTGTTTCAATAAAGTAATTTGATAATTAGATTATAGAATAGTCTAAAGTAGTCTAGAGAGTATTTTAGATAGTGCCAGACCGGCAGAATTGATTGTGCATTAATAAAACAGATGCATCATGATTTTCAAGAATGTAGATCACTGATAACAGTTTTATTTTACATTGCACCATTGATCTGCTTTGATATTTTGTAGGATAATACTAGAACATATTTAACACCACCCTGTAGCATACATCAGACAAGATCTTGTATTTTTGTGGCTGCAGATGTGTTTTATCTTGGAAATTCTACTGATCTTGTCAATGGATAATCAGTGCCTATACCCACCAAACCCACTGCGCAGGTATGGATTTCCACAGGTTGGGAGCCATATACCCATACCCATACCCGGCAAAACCCATGGCACTTACCCACACAGGTATGAAAACCCTTGACAATCACTAGGGACCACTGGGTCTGTATACAGTATCTACAATACATGTACTGTATAGTTTTTCTGTGGCTGGTGCAATGCCACATGCATTGCTGCCCTCATTGCTGCCCTTCCAACTTCAGCTTACCCACTCTGGCAGGTAAGGGTTGGGTGTCTGCAGGTAGGGGTCACATGAGGGGTATGAAGATGTGACCCCAACCTGTACCCACATGTACCCTGACCACATACCCAGCAGGTTGCACCTACCCATCGCAAACACTAGTCATAACAGAGAGTGAAGGAAAAGAAGCAGAAAAGGAAATGTTATTGTACAGGTAATGGTTATCATCAGTCAAGTATTCATAACAGTTAGGGTATTCAGTCATCGAGTACTGAAGGGATGTAGAACGTAAGGACACCACCCACGTCGGCAGAATCACCGATATACACGAATAAGATTAAGCAGTGTCCCTGGCATATACCTACAAGAAAAATCCCATCAGCAAGAACGAGGGAGAGTGAATAGGAACCATGAAAGTTTTTTTTTACATGCAATGGTCGTCTTGGATACAGCGTGCGCGTTCAAGAACTTCAAGAAGCTCCGGGTGTGCACCAGCACACTAAAAGTTGTTTAGGATCAGGCTGTCCGCGTTCCTCGTCCTCTTCTTCATCTTCCGCACTGGCGTTGGCCTGTGACGCGCCATCATCTCCAGCCACAAGACCACCCCGTTGAGAGCCGAGTAGTCAAGCCTGTGTAAGACGGTATAAATACAATGAACGTAAAACTCACTCATCCTCGGATGGGAACAATTGTTCCAGGTGATGTCAGCCTTGACGACTTCCGTCCTTGCGGAAAGTTGCAGGCAGCCAGACGAATTGGCTCGCACGCCTATGACATCGGAGAGGGAGCGCATGCGCTCGACGACAGCGCGCATCTTTGCGAGAGGTGGAAGCATGATCTGAACCTAATAACTCATATCAGAAATGTAACGAGGGGAGCTCAAAAAAATGGGGAAGGGGCGCGCACGTCAGGCTCCGGGCAGCGCGGTTCCGTAAGCATGGCGACATCAGCCGGCTTCATCACTTCGATGCGCACGTCGTGGGACACCTTCACCCTGCGGCCCATCTGTGTAGTACCAAATATCTCGAAGCTTAGAACGGGTATGTTGTTCTTTTTGGCGAGCTTCATGACAACCTCGTTCGCCCCTGTACTTTCCGCTGATGCGGAACGCAGCGCAGTGGATAAGGCTTCAGTGGGGAGGTTGAGGGTGATCTCGTTGTTAGAGTGGGAGAGAATGCGATAGTCCGTGAAGAGTGTATCTACGCGGATCTTCCTAGTGGGAAAATATATTCAGAGGAGATACAATAAGTGAAAAATGCATATACGCACGACCAGACTTGGACTCCCCCTCCTCGTTGTTACAAATGATGCGCATGGCAGTCTCACTGAAGTTGATAATGCATCTCTTTTGGAGTTTCTCGACGGTCTGAATTAGACCTACCAAACGCGTGAGCATGAGCGTTTCATGATGTTAGAGGTATTACTAACGGTAAAACGTTAGCACATTCTGAATAGTAGCGCGAAATCGCATGACGCTACGGTGAGACGGGACACCAGCGCGTTTGTGTTTGAGGTCGTCGTGTCGCGGATTACCAAAATGACAAATGACGCGATTATCTGATAAGATTAGTTCATTCGTTTCATCAGAGTCAACCCCGGCTGACAACTCTCTTCCTCGCCTCGGTCATCGAATCTCTATTTCAGCTTACCCCCTCCCCCCCAATCATCCGATCCCCACTTATAGAGCCAAATTCCAAGCATGTCTACCCCTGCAAATCTCCTTCAAGTCGAATCTTCGGATCACTTCAAGGAGCTTCTTTCCAAAGACCTCGCCCGAGTCTCCCTACTGAATTTTTGGGCGCCATGGGCAGAGCCCTGCAAGCAGATGAACAAGGTCGTCACCGAACTCGCCAGAAAGTATCCAGATCTGCTCTCTCTTCAGATAGAGGCCGAAACACACAGCGAGATCTCTGAATCCTTCGACATTGAGAGTGTTCCATCCTTCATCGTCCTGCGGGTATGTAACTCGCTTCCTTGTTCGGGGGGAAGCACCAAATTTATTCATATCTACTATCAAATCATTTCACACAGGGTCACACGTTACTCGAGCGTATCGTAGGCGCCGATGCCCGCGCTCTCGCCGATGCTATCGCGAAATATGTCGGTCCACAGACGGGGACGGGTACCGCCACCGCACCCCTGTCCCAGACGGACAGATTGCCCGTTCCAGCTGCAAAGAAGGCAGAGACGCCAGAAGAGCTCAACCAGCGGTTGCGCGCGATTATGAACCAGTCCAGGGTAGTCCTTTTCATGAAGGGCTCGCCTGAAGTCCCGCGCTGCGGCTTCTCGCGGAAAATAAGCGGCCTGCTGCACGAGAAAAAAATCGAGTTTTCGTACTTTGACATCCTTACCGACGATTCGGTCCGGCAAGGTAAGCATACGTCTTCCTTTTTTTTCTGTGGGGGGGGGGTTAAAGCGATAAATGATGGTGACCACTCTTGCGATAGGTCTCAAGAAGCTTAATGACTGGCCTACTTTCCCCCAGCTCATCGTCAAGGCGAACTTGTTGGGGGACTAGACATCGTCCAAGAGATGGCTGACAGCGGAGAGCTCAATGATATTATCTCCTCTCCTTGACTGTCTAATTACATCGTGCATTAAATTGACGTTATTAATCGGTTGATGATTGATTGATACACGACGTGATCGGGCTGTCCACAATCCTATTCATGAGCCTACTGTGCCTATAAAGTGGCCTCATTCTTCAGACACCGCTCGTATACGGTGTAATTCCCTCCTCGGTCTGAGAGTGGCCCACAGGTCGTTCAATGTGGTGGCATAAACCCCTCTCGGTTGTTGCACTGGAAACATTGAAGATTATAACAATTCGATCCCTGATACTGCCATCCAAGCGTATGCTCTCTGCTCATCATATTGCTCCCAGCGTACGCACTGTACTGCAGGTGGGGGGCCGGTTGTTGCCCCCTTATGTCCATTGTCTGAGCAGACAAGTACTATGACATTTAATACCACGTGAGAATAATAGTACTATGTCCTATCATATCACATCATATTAACAGTTTATCCCCGACAACATGCGACAAGAAGGGAATGAAAAAGTGTTGTTGTTGTCGCTGCTCATGCGCGTATATCACATGGGTTTTTTTTTGACTCTAAGGGGGGAAGGGGGGGTTCTACTAATATGTAGCACAGTTACCTCCCCCCTCTCTCCCCCCTCAAAAAGCTAGTAACGTGTACTAGACTGACTTCTTCTGGCTGACTTAAACCTCTTGATTCAAGTTTATTTTGGACATAACAAATATAACAAAATTGGATTCGGGTCGCCTCAAAGTCCAAATTTTTCATCCCCACCCCTTCCGCCACTAGCTAGCTCCAGTGGGGTTTGGCTGGTAGTGTGGTAATTCTGTCATGTGTCATGGCAAATTCTGACTCCGTATTCTGTGTTCTAGATCTGTCAGACGTCGAGCCGGGTCACGCAAGAATCCCGTTTTTACACCCCGTTTCCCCGGAGCAGTGATAGCGACAGCGTAAGTTTGGTCGTTATGAGAGAAAACCCCTGCCTCCGTACCAGGTGAGAATAAAACACGTTGGATATTAGGCTCCCGTGTAGCGCTCTGATACATGTGGTCTATAGGCGGGTATGGCGGTGGGTGAGTGAGTGTGCGCGCCGTTCCGGTGGGGGATTTATGTACCGTCCGCTGATGACATGCGCCTAGGAACACACTCCCTTAGTAGCGAACGGGGCAGACAAATTTTCAGAGGACATTTCTTGGAATGGTCCAAAATACTTTACCCGCCTCAAGAGACCTTTTTTTCCTTTTAAACCTTGACATTATCTCCCCTCTCCCCTTGTTTCTGCTCTCCGTTCCTTTAAAACACATGGTCGGATCAAATCCAGAGCTTTTCTGGCGAGTCAAAAAATCGGATATGCAATAAAAATCCTTTAAGAAGTGGGAGGGGGTTCAGGGAAAGGCAAGTTAGAGGAGGGGTGAAGACCTGTATGAATAAAACCAAGTGGCAGCAAGACAGGGAGATCGCGCTGCGTGTGCGCGCGAAGGGATCCGGAAAGCAAACGGGAGGGGTGTGATTGTGCCGCGAAAAGTGCCAGATACGATCCCATTGAGATCCCTCTGACTACTTTTGCTAGATAAGAAATATTTTTCCGATCTGAACCAAGGCGACATCCGTAATCGCCATCGTTCACGAAAGTCTCCTGTGCGAGGCATCTACAAAACTTTCAGTCCCTTTCACGTCCGTGACTGGTTGCGGGAAGACGCGGAAGACAAAAATATGCAATACTTATTTTCTTTGGGCTGATGGCCGTCCCAATTATACTGAAATGAAGGACTGCAACTGTTGGAAATGCAGTTGTTGGGATATCGACACTTGTAAGAATATTTTTTTTCTGGTGGAACGTCATTGTGCTCAAAGAAGTACGACTTGATCTTTTTTTGTCGTCGACGTCACATTCTTCCGTATCAGTCTATACAGATGTAATACCGAACCGGGCCGTAAGTGAAACCCTACAGTAGCACGAGTGCCACGGTGGTAATGGCGGTGGCACCGAGGACGGCGTAGCCAGTACGATATGCCCCCTTGAGTGAGAGGACTTGATCGGATTTGTAAGTATCATTCTAATCGCAAGAAAGAGCGACGGGCAAGACAAACATTTTCCAGTGTCCCAGGTAAGGTGGCGCAAGCCGTTGAAGGAGTGGAACGCAAATGGTGCGGCAAGGATAGTCTTTTCAACTACTTTGACCCACTCCGGCAAGCCAGCGGCAAACTCGATGATGTTCGCACTACTGAAGGTAGAAGGTGCAAAGAGATAAGCGAGAGAGAAACCGTAGAGCACTGGACATCGTTGCGAAGTGTAACAGCGTTAAAGCGAAGAAAACCGAATGAGAGGGCACCCCGGACGTACAGACTGAAAGGCCAGTGCCTGTGACACGATGAACAATGGAACCGATCCAAGTGAGCTGCGGTTGATAGATGGTAAAGTGTGGACTGGACGGGCGCGCGAGACGCTGAGTGTTCAATATGACTGTGCCCTCTTCCGGTTTGAGGGATTGAGTCTGGATGGAGCTAAAGTGATGGCGGGAACAAGTAAGATCGAGAGCAAAAAAAAAAAGGAGTCTATATTCCTGGCTCAACGTACCGTCTGACGATGACGGAGCGAAAAGCAGGGACGTTGCGGACTGAATGTGATGTGGTTAATCAAGCAAGTTTCCAGATCAGTTCTTGTAGCTGAACATACCGGGTTTAGGAGAAAACGTCGCACGCCTCAGCGCTGACCCAAGGCCAATAGTACGAGTGTAACTCATTTTATGTTAAAACAAGTTTACAGGCAGGAGGAAATGGCAAAGATCGATGATTGTTGTCGGTTTGTCGGTTGTCGTCGGACAAGCGACCGGGTTAAGTCGTCGCACCGCACAAACTCCGACCCTTTGTGATCACATGACACATATCGTAAGGGGCGCGTCAGGGGAACAGGGTTTGACGACCGCGTCACTAACCATCATTGTTTCATGCTCGATGCCACCTTACGATGACTGGAATAAACTCGATGAAGAAGAGGATGAGGAGCTACAAGATACCTCGGTGCGCGCGCATTCTCATATATATATATAATTTCCTTGTTGACCCTAACTCTCAATTTAACTTATTGCAGTACTTTGAAAGAAAGCATGATGTCATTCTGTTCGCTATAGATTGCTCAGAGTCTATGCTAGCCTTGCGCGATGACCCAAACCATGAGGATGCGAAGACTTCACATCTTCTAAGCGCTCTTGATGCTGCAGTCCAGATACAAAAGAGAAAGGTCGTGGTAGGTCCTTATGATTCTGTTGGTATTATGTTATACAACACTGTGCGCTATCTTCCCCAAAGTTTTGCGCGCACATAACTTGACGATAGGGTTTTCATGGCGCAGGCGCGTAGAAATGAGAATGGGCCCGGTTCCGATATTAAGAAAGGAACGTATGTCTACCAACCAATGTCTACCATCAACGCAACAACAATCATTGATCTCACTCAACTCGTTGATGGTTTGCCCTCCTTACTCTTCCATGATAAATCCCAATCTTCATTTCTCAGAGGCACACGATAATCTGGATCTCTTGAATGAGGAGTATCCATCGACAGAGAAGCACATCCCTGTTGGCGACTTGTTTACGAGCTGTAATTGGGTTTTACGCGACGGGTGTTGTCAAACCCAACTGTCTCCCGACGAGTGGTCTAACCATCATATCCAACAGAGCGCCAAAATCGGCAACAAAACGTATATTCCTCATCACAGACAACGATGACCCGCTCGAAGGCTCGCACAATTCACGACTCATAACTTCTGCGCGGACTACGCTCACCGTAAGTGGAAGGAAAAACTTCCTGCTTGTGGGGAGCTGAAGATACGTTTTACAGGATCTGTTGCAAGCTGGTGTAACAGTTGAACCGTTTTTTATCAGCACAGACGATAGACCCTTCAACCAACACAAGTTCTGGGCTGTACGCACACAATCGTCTTTTTTACCGTGGATAACCTCTAAAAGTTTCTGGAAAGAACGTCCTTGTAACAAGTAGCGAATCCGATGAAGATTTTGACCTACTCCCAGTCTCACTCTCCATCTCTCGTATCGACGATTTGCTAGAGCAGATGCGCTTCCACGAAGTGCCAAAGAGAGCTCTCTTTAACATCCCATTTGAACTCGCACCTGATCTTGTCATTGGCATCAAGGGCTATGGACTCGTGACAGAACAGAAGAAGGGGGCATACAAGTACTTTGTAGATTTAGGTGACAAAATGGAGGTCGTAGAGAGCATAACGACACATGTGGACGAGGTACGTGGAAGGCTCTTGCTTACCGCGGTGTATCCTTCTCATTCTTGACCTAGGAGCGAGAGGCGGAGGTTGAAAAGAGTGAGGTGTTGTATGGTATGACAATGGGTGCGACAGCCGAAGATGAGGATACCCAAGAACATGGGTTCGGTACGCGCTCCGTGCGTGCTGGTCGGCGTGTAAGTAACGATCCGTTTCCTACCGTTTCCTCCACTCTTGTTTTTTTGACGTTAACCCCTTTTTTATTTAGGTCTTCTACACGGCGGAAGAAGTGCGCTCCTTCCGCACACTCGGCCTTGAACCCGGCCTCAAACTCCTCGGTTTCAAGGACCGGTCTGAGCTCGCCTTTGAGGATAACGTCCGACACTCGCTCTTCATCTACCCGGATGAGGGCACATATGCCGGCAGTCAGCGTACGTTCACAGCGCTGCTGATCTCGATGGTGAAAAAAGGTAAAATTGGGCTGGTACGCGCCTTGACACGGAGAAATGCCTCACCAAGCTTCTGCGCGCTACTTCCACAAGAGGAAAGTGAGGGAGAAGGATGGGCTGAACCTAGCGGCTTTCACCTGATACCGTTACCTTTCGCTGATGACATACGCGCTGCGCCGATTGAAGAAGGCATTCGAGGTGGGACACCCCATTCCTTTACATCGTCAAAAACATCTCTTGACTGAGTGACGGGCGGATTTTACAGCGGGTAAAGAGCTCGTTGATGCAGCGAAAATGTCATTTCCAAGCTCGCGCTCAGGAACAGCGCATACCAGCCTGATTCCTACCCTAACCCCGGTAGGTTCTTTTCCCCGCACTTATCGGCCGCCGCCTGACGCGCAAGGGCGATGTAAGCGCTAGCCTTCCACTATGCGCAGCTTGAAGCGACTGCATTCCGTGAAGAGTTTGATCCAGATTCGTTCGAAGACCACACTCTGCCAAAGTACAACACGATCCAGAGGAAGGCGGGTCCGTTGATCAAGGAGTGGTTGAAATGTTTACAGAATGATGAAAGCGCCAAGGCCGTCATTGTCGAAGCGGGTTCGAAACGCAAAGCGGTAAGTCCGCTGGCTGTTAGCTTGACTTGTGAGGGGGAGGTACTGATGGGGAAGTAAAAAAAAATTATTATCATTTGTAGGATGTCAGCTTGTCCGAGGCGGAGGTTCGCAGTCGTTACGAAAGCGGTGGCCTGATGCAAGTGCGTGTACTGTATATGTGCGGAGCCTTGGAGCGCTTCTTTTGAGCTGACGACATGACCCCCACTCGGCATCAGTTGCGCGTTGATCAGATGAAGGTGCGCCGCCGCCACTTTCGGTCTCTCTTACTACGTGATTAATGTGATCCGTGTCATGTAGGACTTCCTAAAAAGCAAGAGCTTGGCACTTTCAGGCAAGAAGGCCGACCTCACGGAACGTATTGCCGAATGGCTAGATGAACATCCCTGACATGCCAGTGAAAGAAGTTTCATGGCACCTCGACGGTGCGTAGTCAACGACGGTTCGTACGAATCTCGAGTAGCTTGACACACCCGCTGTCGGAATAGGTCTTACTGCCGCGATTCATCTATTACCCATGATGTATCCTTATTGTTTTCTTTTCCCATTTTAAGAATGATGAACGAGAGATGTAAGTAAGGGATGACATTCTCTTGTATCTCACAGCGCGCCAAGTGTGCCAGCAGCAGGCGCTGAAACTGAACCAGTATCTTGGACGAACCTCCGTTGCGGGGGTTGGTTGGTTGGACGCCGTAAAAGGGGTTTACGGAATTTTTTTTTAGAACAAGGAAACAGAAAGAGAAAGACGTCGACAGATGATAACAACATCCTTGCACCCGTTACCAAACCAAACGCCGACAAAGTCACACACATCTCGCCCCCCTACCCCTTGAACCTTGTACCGACGCTTCGACTGTCGTTCGTTATGTGAAACACATGCTATAGAAAGGGGGCACTAGCATCGAGGCCACCCCAGTCCACTCACTCGCATTAATTAAAGCCCCGGGGGGACAAGGCCAACTAGGCACGACCGAGACGTCGGTCGCCGGAAATACAAAAGAGAATTGCGATGATGGCGGAGGAAGCAAAAAACAAAGCGAGGGTCTGAATCAGTCGCTTGCTTATTAGTGTATTAGTATGCCCACGGGCACAGTTCCCCAGTTTGGGAGGGGGGGGGTGATACGGGTTTTTTTTCTCATGACTTTGGACCTTGTGTTCAACCGGCTATACCTAGAATCCCAAGGAACCCCTCCGCTCATGTTCGGACTCGAACAAAAAGAGAGAGAGAGAGAGAGGGAGGGGAGGGGGGGGGGTTAACGTAAATGGGGTAAATGGCGCTTCTACCAACTTCGGAGTGTAAGAAGTAAGCAACGGGAAAGGCTTATTTTTCCTGTTTGTGGTGTCACCCGTAATGGTTCAACGCACAAGCACCTCTTCTCTTCCTCCTCCCCCTATTAATCGGCAAATATTAATGCAACCCCCGTGTATGTTTTCCTATATGATTCCAACCCCCCCCCTCCCCCGCCGCCCCGCCCACGCGCCCCTTTAACCCCCGGGGTTTTTTAACTTTATAACACATAGGCACGAACACGTGCCCACCAATCACAACAACGACATAAACTCTTCTCTCTCCTTCCTTCCACCTTCCCTCCTCCCCTCTTTCTTTGTGCATATCAGCATCAGAAGGGAAAAGAAGGAGCAAGTACAGATTCCTCTCTATTTTATTTTTATTATTATTTTATTTATTTTGCTCCTTGAAATAATTGAATGTGAAATGAAATAAAATGAATGATTGAACTGATTGATCTCCCTCATACATCCCTAAACTTTATGTGAAAGTTCCCGGAATTTAATATTCCGCCAAGTCGTGTCCGTGCCCATCCGCCCCGGGGAGTCATCACTCCGGATCCGTTCCTTCCGCACTGACCCTTCCCCCTCCCCCCCTTCCTCGTGACCCCCAATCCCCCCAGGATTGTTCGAGGGGCGTGGTGTGCTTCTTTTATAGGCATGTAATGGTTTCCAGTTCCGGTTTCCAGGTTTCGTGGTTGCGGCGCCAATACAGTCAGCACTGGAAGCTCTTTCCCTTCGTATAGTACTTTCTTTACTACTGTACAAGTTGGGGTTGTAATATAACCACTTCACCCGTTTCATCATCACTTCCCTCCCCCTCCCCCTCCCCCACTTAGCCCAAGTCATCACCGCAAACAAACGGGAGGAGGCACTATAAGCCAGCCCATATGTAAGCCCGCGATGGGAAAACCGATCAAAGCTCATATAATAATAATATTTAAAAAAATTAATTTTTAAACCCCCCTTTCCCGCTCCCTCCCCCCCCCTCCCCCCTCTCTCCCCTTGGTACCACTTTACGTATACATATTTCTAGTTTGTTAGTGGCATGAGCCACAGAGCTGGGGAGGGGGGGGGGGGGGAGGTAATAGAGATATATAGAAGGGAAGAAAAAAGAGTGGGTGGTGGTCAGGGCCAGGGGGAGGGGGGACCGGTTGGGGATTTTGCGCAGTGGCCTTCTCTTCCATAATGTCGAGGAGGGACACATGACGAACGAATAGAATGAAGTAGCGCTCGATATATATATATATATGTACATATATACATATAACCAACACGCACGACGAGGGCAAACGATGAGTGAGCGCGTGTTGTAAACAAAAAGAAAATATTGAAATGAGTGGTATTCAAGATGAAGACAAGACAAAGCTCTCTCTTGGCTTAATGTACACACATCATACACACATACATATCACATATATATCCATGGCCCATCATTTCATATATAAACTTATCACAACCGCCATAACAAATCTTATTTTTTTTGTTCAGCTTTACACGCCCGCCCCCATTTGATGGGAAGGATGAGAAAGGGAGGAGGGCAGGTTCAATATCGTTTATCCACATTTTACTAACGCGCGTTGTATTGTTTGCCCACTAGCTGTGCCGTACATTTAAATACAATATACGTACTTATACATATTATATCTTATATATATTATATATTATATGTATATGCATACACACACAGATTTCCATATGGCCCTTGAACCATGACGGATATACTATTTAATTGCCTCTCGAGCGCCAAACCAAAAGGTCTAAAAGGTCTTATCAAGCGCCACGCCGCCAAAAAGAGGGTAGGGGGCCCTAGAGGTTGTGAAGTGCACAAGATATGATTCAAGGTCCCGATAGAATTAAAAAAAAAAGAAAAGACATGGATATGGATATGGATATGATGGATATAGAATACGGCCAAGACGACCCAGGAACGAAAAACTTTGCTTGTATATTTGTTGTTGTGTGGATCCATACATACATTGAAAAAAAAGGAGTGGGGTGTGGGTAATAAAGGAAAGCGAGGGGAGAGATGAGACGAGATGTTAAAGATAGTATGTGAGAGACCTATAGATGCAAGAGGGGAGAGAGAGGAGAGGGAGGCTGACTGACTCCCTCCGCGCGAGTGAAAAAAAAAAAAAACAACAAAACACAACGATGTTGGTCTCTCCTCCATGGTTAAAAAAAACAAACTCTATTGGATATACCATCCAAGGATGAACATAATCACACGACTGGACCTTCCATTCTCACAAGTTCGTTGCCCTGAGTGGCGGGCACGTCGTGTTTGGATAAATTAAAAGGGGGAGAAAGAGTAACCCTAGCGCGCGAACGGGACCCGCCCAAAAAAAAAAAGTTCGAGAGCGCGAGGTTCGCATGCCATTCCCGAAAAAACTCGGGGCGAAATGGGCCGTTTTTTTTCTCTCAGCTGACTCTGCGTGAACACCAAATGTGAGACCATACTAAAAAGCAAACAAAAAAAAGACGATCAATACGCACCCAATGGCCTTCATGAGCGCATAACCAAGTGATGCGACGACCTATTGTAAATGTGGTAAAAAGATTAATGTATATCAAGGACGAAAGTTTAGGCAAACAGTCGCGCACCAGGGCAGCGATGACACTGGCTGGCACGCCATTCTTCAAGAAATCGACGTTGGTCAGATAAAGTTGACCCATTTCGTCTTCCTGAGTGGCTCTAATATTATGCCGAAAAGCGTCGAAAGTCAACTCATCGAACGTCCTTTACGGAAGAGACAAACGGGACGTACGCAGTCTGGTTGGGGAAGCCAGAGACTGGCATGCCCATCCCGGTGGAGCAGACAAGACCAGTGATGAAAATGAGCAGGTTCGCCTGGTCTCCTGGGAGGCTGCCTCCGACTGCCTTGGCTATCGGGACGAGTAAGACACTAGCTATCGTGTGGCTGATGAACGTGGAGACGACCTAAACACGCCACGTTAACCGAAGGGAGCAAGGGTGGGGGGATGGGGAGGCGGGGAAGAGAGGGGGGATGCCCTAACGACTGGCGCAACTCACGAGTACGACAGAAGTGAGAACGATGACGACGGAAAATTCAGAACGGCCGTCCACAAATCCCCGGATAAGAACATCCATCTTGTCCAGTAAACCACTCGAGGTGACGCCCTTGCCTAGTGCTGTACCGCCCATCGCAAGGAAGACGACAGACCACAAAAACTGCTCAAAATCGTCCTACCTCGACCCCCACCAAAAAATAAAATAAAAGAAAGAAAGAAAAAGGAAAAGGAAAAAGAAAGGCGGAATTAACACGCGTTCTTGCGGGACAACCGGCTAAATGCCTACTCACCTTCTTCAGCACGCCAGTTCCGAAGAACGCTACGATGGGAATGATCGCGATGACACCCATATCGCCAATCCATCCCTCGATGGCGTGTTCGACAACCCAAAGGGAGATCGTGGCGACACATACGAACGTCACCCACCATTGCTTCATGCTGAAGTGCTCGCGCGTGGGACGAATGCTCTTGATCTCGAGGCTGCCATCTCCCGTCGGTAATCGTGATGGGCGATAAGAGACCAGAAGGAGTAGCCAGATTAGCACGATAGACAAGGCTGAGACTGGGAGGGCGACCAAGAACCAGCGGCCCCAATCAAGCGGGGGCTGCATTGCCTGTAGCGCAATCAAGTTCTGCGGAGACGAGATAGGGGACGACTGCCCGCCGATGTTGGCTGCCAGCGCGATCGCGAGCTGTGAGGCATTGGGGGGATCGGGAGTTGGGGTAAGAGAACGAGAACAATAAGGCAGGGGAAGCGCTTACGACGAGGCAGGGCCCAAAGGATGCTTTTGGTGGAAGAGTCCGCAAGATTGGCTACGATAAGCGGGGGTTGTAAGCGTGCGAAACGTGAGGGTGAGGGGTGAAACCTAAGGATGGCTCGGACGCACCCGCACGAGCGTGAAGCAGAGCGTTGGCGCAGCTACATTACTTTAGGAACGAGGGGAAGGTTAGAACGCGAGCTATGGAAACAGCCATGCTTGCATAACGACACACCTGATCCACATGCTGGCGAAACATGCGACACCCATGACGGCGAGCAGCACGACACTAGGGCGTGTACCAGCCAAACTGAGTACGCGCGTGATTAACACACGATCGATGTTCGTCTTGGAGAGCGCGGCTGCAATTGTAAAGCCGCCGATTAGAAGCATGATGGTTGGAGAAAACATCACGGAGAAGATCCAGCTACGATGATATGAGTTTAGGACGTCCCGCATAGAGTCATAATGCAAAAACTCGCCGAGTTGCATCTGCAGGGCTCAGCCGCCCACCTGTGTCCGCGTCTCGGATCACCCGCAGCCATACCAAAAGAGCAGGGATCATGGTCGAAGTTACGAAGAGTGGTATCGCCTGAAGAACAATCGGCAATATGGGCTCTGTTAGGAAGCAAGGAAGAGGAGGGAAGGGGGGGGGGGGGGAATTCATAACCGATAACGTACCTCGGTAGCCCACAAGAGGGTAGCAAACACCAGCACGGCGAAGCATCGGTTAGCTTCTTCCCCTTCAACGGTCTGCACATTCAGGAGTATTGTAAAGATAAGGGCAGAAAGGGCAACCCAAGCCTTGCGTCTGCTGAAACGAACGCGCCCGACACGCGTGCGTACCTCGAAGGCCTTCTCTTCTGAAGTATCAACTGGTGCGCCGAGCGGCGTGCCTCCTTCGCCGCGGCGTTCGCGTCCAATCATCTGTCTCCAAACGGTGTCGCGCTCCCACGCAATGTGTTCTCGTAGGTGGAGTTTCAGGTACCTCTGCGCCGCTGCAGTGTCCCCGTGGGTGACGCACTTGGCATATAGTTGTAATAATGCGGATTGAGTGTCGGCGATCCTTGCTCGAGACGCCTGGTCGAAGGGAGGTGTGGGTTCGAGAATGTCATGAAGATAATGTGTTTGAAGCTAAGGCGATTGATCAGACGCGATCGAAACGTAATGGACTTATGCGTACAGAACTCTCTGTGACTTTATCGTACCTGCGGAACAAAGGAGTTAGTTAATAACTGTTTTTTCCGGAGTGCAGGAAATGAGTTACTTCTTCAGGACTTTGCGGAATCCGGAATAATTCAGCTCGACGTAAGAGCGTAGTGCGCTCACTTGAACGTACAGGTTGGTGATTCGACGCTTGAATAGTAGTTGCGTATCTGTCGCAAAGTTCTTCTTGGAAGTCCAGATCGTTTCACTACCACCCGGAAGAGGTGCGTGAGGGGAACCCAATGAGGCGATACTACTGCGAAGCTTATTCGCGAGCCCGCGCACTGCCGCAGTTGGCGACCTGCTACGGTCCAAACTCCCCCTGTTTCTGGAATCACCTCTGCTAACACTTGATTCGGGCCCGGGTTCCTCCCCTTCAGGAACGGAAGCAGGGAATGAATGTCCTGGAGGCACACGGGGAAAAGGGAGTGATGCCTCGAGATCCATGTTATCTTCCGTGGACGAGATACTGATGCGACGGGTTCTCGATGCAGTCACATCTCTAGAATGGCTTGCTATACCAATAGTCAGCCAAAAGCGGACCCAAAGGAAAGAAAGATAGGTATAGGTATCGTTGCGTGAAGTTCGGGGAGATAGAGTTCATTTTTCCCGTTATCCCCAAATGTATAGATGGCCGAACTCACTCGGCCACCTTTGTACATTGTGTTGCAAGTCACCCAGCACGGGGTGGAAGTCATCTTCCTCCCAACCGTGACAGGTGAAGAACTAAGGCCGAGGGCCAAGGGAAGGCGTTCCAAGGCAGGGACGCCATTCGGGATCAAAAAAAAAAAAAGAAGTGGGACAGGTGTCCCCTTCAATCCACCCGATTGGGAAGAAGAAGAAGCATTTATGAGAAAAGGGAGCGTGCACCCACCACCTTGAGACACTGCACGACCTGCCGAGGTGGATGCGCGCCTCCTACGCTTGGATATGGGCGGATCCTGACTCCTTTCCGTACTCTGCCAATCGTCTTCGTCTTCGTCGTCATCCTCATCCCATTGGGTGTCACCGTAGAGCCGGCCGGCCAGCATGCCAATATCATCCTGCTCTTTTACGAGTTCCTCCAATTCGGCGAGCTCTTCAAGGAACTGCTTTTCCTGAAGGGCGTAAAAGGATGAAATCTTGCGCAGCTCGGCGTCTAGGAGTGGTCTGAAAAGCGTATCGGTGTCTTGAAACTGTGACACGATGCCAACCAGGGATGTTCGCTCCGTTGCGGACTCTATATCATGAGAGTGAAGAAGGGCCTCGTGCTTTTGCTTCTCTAAGTGGTAAATGTATTTCTTGAGGGCATCATATCTAGTTGGAGGGTAGTAAAAAAGAGCGATTGAACGTCTTGCGACGCTAGGAAATGGGACACTCACGCGATGTATTCATCCCACCATTCAACCTCGGCGTTGAACTTGAGAGAGGAACTAAGGAAAAGGGAGAGAAGGAGTAAGGGTTTACGTCGTTAAGCCAAAAGAGTATGGCAATTGAGAAGAGATACCTGAATTTCATGGCAAATTTGTGGATATTAAGACTGGTCTGCTGCGGGTGTACCTGTAATACTCGGTCTCGGATTTGTGTTAAGGGTATCCGTTCGGCCTCGGGCTCAATATGCCCTGAAGAACCAAGGAAGAAATTTGGAAGGAAGGAAAACAGTGTCGACGAAGGGTGAACGTGGAGAGTCGTTAACGGGGTGAACAACCCAAGTTGCTGCTGCCAAATTAGCTTTTTTTTTTGCCTCCCCCTCCTCGGCCGTTCCGTCCAGTTTGCTGAGTCTTGCGGCGGGAGGTGACTATATGCGCACACACGCATGTTCCATTATTTCTTTAGGGTTAGGGGTACATAACCCCATAATGGCCCGGTCCGCCCGCCCAGAGAGAGCTCTCCGTCCGCAGAGGGTGGTTATATGCGCGGTATTCTTCGGTTCACTCACCCACTCACCACACCACCATTTCTCTTATCGTTATTTCCACTCCACGATTACAACCACGACCAAGACCACTCACTACCCCTGCAAGCTTGAATGAGGCTAAACTCAAGACCCTCATTCCCGTAATATCTATTTCTCTTCATTTAATTCATTGTCGGTAGTTATAAACCTAGTCTCACATTCATTTTAATTTAATTCAAATCTCTTTTCAATTTTTTTTTTGTTTTCTCATTTTCACAAAACTCAATATGCGTCACTCTGGGCTTTTTGATCAGCAGCAGTACTACAGAACAAGTTTTTTCAAGATGCAGAATTGGGAATTCATTTACTGATGTGGCATCATAAACCGGGTTAATTCCTAACTGTCACTTACACCTGCTAACCATGCATGCATACACATTGACAGAGACACGGGGATTCTCGGGCATTTTAATGGATGATATCGACATCGGACCTCTCTCACACGTATATGCAGTATGACCGTTTCACTCGAGGCGTCTGCTCATTTATCGTCATCAACATCATCATAATTAACGTCCGTCATCAACATCAACATGCTTCAATGAACCCCATCAATGTAAATCTACTTTCAATGAGCACACTTTGACGCCGCCTCCCGTCATCATAATCACAACAATTCTTCTGGTCACCGAAATCCATCAATTACCAAACGCCATTTGCCGGTCGTCATTGTCGGTGTTGTCCTCGTCGCCGTCGTCGCCGTCGCCCAATCACAAAGCAGCTTCAGCCGTCACTATTTTTGTATAGGTCTGGCTGCCTAAACCCTGTCTAACAAAACTGGGTCTTTCTTCCTCGGAATCTTCCCCCACCACCATCCTGGGAAATTTCTACATATTGAAAACGCCGCAGCCGATCAACTATTGTTGACCTGGAATACGAATCCTCTCAATTCTTTGTTTCTTTTTCGGTTGGTAGGTTTTATGCTAGCTGGCTTCTGGTGCCAGGTACTACCGACTAGTCGCTTTTTGGAGGCAGCAAAAAACAAACTGTTGGCTTTATTTTTATTTTTATTTTTCTTTGCGCAACTTTTGAACTACTGCTGCGCAAAAAAAAAAAGGAGGGAGGGAAGGGGCCGTTCGCCGAACTTCCACATAACTTTTTAATTTTATTATTATTATTTTTCAAAGGGGGAGTCTCTCTTTCCTTTCCCCCTCCCACCTCCGCGTTGCGCCCACCCGGGGAGGGAACGGAGGGGGAAACGAACCTACACGAGTCAATCAATTCGCCTATGCTAATAGCACCGGCGCGCCTCCCTGGCTCGTCACTGCACTGCTTCACCGCCCCACTTCTTGCTCAAGGCCATGAATGGATTCCCCCCCCTCCCGATCCTCTCTGAAACTAGACAGGGTTGTACGCTTCGCATTCGCTCCTAGAATTTTCGCACACCCTATCCTTCTCCTCTTCCTTCCCTTCCCCATTTGGACTGGGAAGGCCGAGACCTAAGGAGGAAGATGAGAGAGGTTTCGAAACTCCTTCTCTTTCCTTCCATTCAAACGGGCGAATTCTAGCGGCACAGAATCCAGACTTTTTTTTTTGGTAGCCGTTTTGTTCGCGCCGGTTTACCGTTCTTGGTTATTGTTGTTGTTGTTATTACGGTTTTGAATCCATGTGGTGCGTTTTCCACTCTCGGAGATTCTTTTACTTTCATGAACGAGAGGAGAGGGGGGGGGGGGGGGGACCACACACTACCAGCGAGGAACGATCAACTCTGGGGACTTGTCCAAACTTACATCTCTCTCTGACAATTCCTAGGGCCTTTACGAACCACAGACCAACCCCATGTGAAAAAAACATAAAAAAACTGGGTCACTCTTTTTTTTTGTAGCCGAAGGGAATTAAGAGTTTATAAGAAAGACGACTTAGATGGACAGAACAAGTGGTCCCCCCTCCCTTCCCCGCCATTTTTAAAGGTCACCGGAGCGGAATGGGGAGGTGAGGGGGGGGGGGGGGATTGTTCTTTTTTGGGGCCTCCTCGGTCATCCGCGGGTGGGGGAAAGGGGGGGGGGAGGAGGAAGAAGAAGAAAGAGGAACATCATGATCTCCACGGCACGGCGTCCTCTCTTCCTTCTTTCCCTCGACCGCGAATCTCGGGGGAAGCTTAAGCGCCATCCACCCACTACTTCTATCCCTCCTCCCCTCCCCGCCCGCCGCGGCGTGCGCGCAAGACGAGATGGAACTTTCCCCCCCCCTCCCTAATTTCCCCTGGTTATGTAAATTATTATCATCTATGCATGGAAAACGTGGAGGAGGATGAAAGTGGGGAAGGGAATTTTGTGCTGATTGGATGTATAGTGTTTGTTTGTTTGGTTTTTTTTTCTTTTACATGTTCCGTGTTAAAAAGAAACAACCAAAAAAAAAAAAAAGAAACCTTTTTTCCTTCCCTTCCTTTTTCTGTTTTCGGTGTTTAAGTCGACTCCGGAGAATTTAGAATCGAGAATCGATTGGGAATTGGGAGGGGAGGGGGGGGGGGAAGGTGTTTACTGGTTTTAACCCATTTATTATTAATAATAATATTTAATATCATTGTTAAGTCAATCGGTCCGCTCCTTCCGCTTTTTTATTCTTTCTTTAGTTAGTTAGTTAGTTAGTTAGAGATTTCGATGGATAGGGAAGAATGATAGACGAGACGAGGAGAGATGTTGGAGGAGATCAAGTACCATGCCTTTCGTATTACTTTTATTTTTTAATTGCAAATTTCAATTCTTTCAGAAATTTTGTGGGGAAAACGTTATGGATATGCAACCCACACATAAATTAATTATCCAGACGGCCTGGGACGGGGGAAAAAAAAAATAAGGAGGAGGGGTGGGGGATGGGGGAATTGGGGGGTCTTCTCTTACACTGTACTGTATCACGAATCTTCATAGGGACAAGAGGATGAAGGGAGAAGACAGCCCCTCCCCCCCCCCTCCCTAACCAACTTCCTTTGTGTCTTTATGTCCTTTTTTTCTTTTAATTATTTGTGAGACCCTTCTACTTGCTTCTTCCCGCAAGCTAACTACTTACACATACATCTAGAAGCAGCGGAGAGAAAAAGGGATATATATATATAGAGAGAGAGAGAGAAATCCAGGGCTCCTCCTTCTCCTTTTCCCGGTGAGGTTGGTTTGGGTCATCGTCAGGTGTTCGTCCATCCGTGGGGACCGGGAAGGGGGGGGAGGGGGGGAGGAGGGGGACTTCGTCCTCAGAGAGCCCCCATTCTCTCCCAGTCGGAATGAAGGAAAACGAGGGTGTATGTGTGCGTGTGGAGAACGAGCGAATCAGTAGTCCAAGTCCCTCTCCATCCATCAAAACATACCAAACAAAAAAAAAAAAAAAAACTCTTCCTTCTCTCCTCACTCTCTCCTCCCCCCCCCCCCTGGCGGTACATCTCATCAGCCTACCTCCAGGGCCACAAAAAAAGGATTATGCGGAAGGGAAAGTGTGAGAAAGAGAGTGAGGAGAGGGGTGGTAGTGAGGGGGGAGAGGAAAGAAGAAGAGAGGACGGTGGGGAGGGGGAGAGGGGTGGGGGGGGGAAGAGGGGAGAGAGAGGAGAGGGAGAGAGGGAGGGCGTGTGCGGTGCGGGTAAATAGAAACCGGAGGTTTGTTTTTTTTGTGCGATTGCGCCCCCACACGCACACGTTTCTGTCCTTTTTTTTTTGGTTTGCCATACATGGCCTTTTACTTGGGGGGTCTGCTGACCTTACACACACAAGGGGGGGTGGGGAGACGGGGATCAATCAATCACCCATAACCGCTTCGTTCCATGGGTAGAATGGTTTTATTTTTTTAAAAAGAATTTGGGTGGGTGGGTGAGTGGGTGGGCCACCCACCCTTCTTCCCCCTCCCCCCTCTCCCATACCCTCACTCCCCTAAGAAAGTAGCCCAAAAAAAATCCGATGGGTTGATGTGTGTGTACAGAACCTGCAAAATAAAAATAAAATAAAAAAATAGGGGTTGGAGTAAGGTTAAGGGGATAAAACCTTTTGAAAAGAACGATCGCCAGAGGGCGGGTCAGGTTCCATCAACATCACACACATCATCCCAAGAGAGGGATGAAAAACCTTTTTGACCCGTGTGTTTTAAGCCCCCGCTTCTTCTCCGCGCAAGCTTTTAAGGCCCATTACCATACCAAAAAACAAATAATCCCATGTCGCACGTGCATGAACACACACTATGACCTGCAGGTCTCATCCCCCCCCCTCCCCAGGAGGCGAGGGCATAAACGAGATAGAATGACTCCAAGAGAGAGGTGGAAGTAGGGGGAGGGCTCGCTTCAGCAAGCAAGAAAGCAATATATAAAAAAAGGGCTACTAACCCCAAATTTAATTTAATATTTTTTCTTTTTAGATTCTTCTTTCAGACTGACTGCCCTTTCAAAGAAAGAAAAGAAAAGACAAGTAGTGTCGTTAGTTTTAAAAAAAAAAAAGAGGAGGAGAAGAGTGGCCGGAAGAGTCAAAAATATACAAGGTTTTTTATTTTTATTTTTATTTTTATTGGGCGGTAGTGATGAGGCATGCAACCCCCTTCCCCGCCCCCCAAGAAAAAAAAAAAGAAAAGGCCATAAAAGAGTCCCTTTTTCTCTTTCATCCCATCCCACGGATGATGACAGATGAAGAGAGAGAGCAAGGGATAAAAGAAAGTTTTTTAAAGAAAGAAAGAAAGAAAGAACAAAAAAAAACATTAAGCGCTCTTTTTTTTTTTTTTTTCCAGTGGCCACTATTATGTCCCTTTCCTTCTTCCACCGCTTCCCCCTACACAACCTTCCCTCTTTTTTTTCGTTCGTTTCCCCCCCCCCCCCCCCAAAAAAAAAAAACAAGCAAAATTAGTAACGGTACGTGTATACGTACCTTTATTTATCTCTCTTTCTCTTCCTAGGAGTTGAGTTAAACCAAATGAGAGTGAACAACATTATTTTTTTTTTTAAAAAAAACCTGTATATAATGTATATATATATATGTATTGTGTATTATCTGTCACCTCTCACCACCAAAAAAAAAAACCCCAATGCGTTGTGTGTGTAGGGGGGAGGGAGGAGGAAGAGAGAGCCAAGGCTAAGGCAGAGAGTGTCAGCGCAAGTGAGGGAGGGAGGGAAGGAGAGAGAGAGAGGGAAGTGTGTTATGAAGGAAAAAGGGGAAGGAAAACCGAAGTTTTTTCCCCCTTCCCTCGAAGTTTACACCACGAGTTTTTTTTTTTCTTCTTTCTTTCTTTGGGACCAGAGAAAGAAAAGAAAAAGAACATACCGAATCAAGGGAATGAAGGGTGGGTTGTGTGTGCGTTCGTACGTGCGTGCGTGCGAGTTGTGCGTTGCACGCACGCACAACGCACGCACGCACCAAGAGATTGGTTTTTTATATTGCGCGTCTAATTTAAAAAAAAGAACCATTCTTAAGGTTTCTCTCCAATTGAGTTGTAGTTCGCACCCTTTTTTATTTATTCTTAAGCAATAAGTGGTAGATTGCAAGGGACGGGGAGGTCATGTGGAGGGGGGAAAGAACTAGGTGTAACACCAGCACCGAAGAAGAAAAAAAAATTACAAAAGTACGAAAGCAATTCCGATAGCAGTTGTGAGTGTGAGTGTGTGTGTGTGTGTGTGAGTGTGAGAGTATAATATTGTGATAGAAAAAAGAGATAGTTACTACTCTAGAAGCGAGAGATAAAAAAATTGATGTTTACAGAAAAAAGGTCCTACTACTGGATTAAATTAAAAAAAGAGGTAGCCCAGTTCTCTACCAAGGACGAACGGGATGAGAACTCGAATGGTTTGCGCCATATTTGTCCCAAAACTCGACCGGTTCATGTAATGTGGGCGATGGTTCCGTCTTGTGTAACATATCAAGTGGGAACGATTCGGCACCGCCGAGACGGTGCCCGTATGTTTGGTACTTGTCTCGGTCGTAGCCGAAAGGTGGTGGAAGTCGTGATGGGTCCATGTACGTATGTGAAAGCATGGCCGTTCGATTATTACCTGGCAGTTCCTTCAATGAAGAAGACGTGAGCAAGTCATGAGGTTCTCGCGGCAAAGGCGCGGACGTGTGAGGCGTAAGCGGCAAAACCGGGGATGGATCGCTTGGAGAGACGCCATCGGGAGTTGAAGATAAAAACGAGGCCGATGTGGAGGTGACTGCCGAACTAGAGTCGGACGGCCTGCGGTAGGCCAGCGCCTTGAATCGGGCACTATCCTGTGAGCGCGAGCGCTCCGAGGACCAGTGTTGTGTTTCAACCCCCATGTGGGTGTCCAATAATCTGGGCGGTTCAGAATCGAAGTACCTGTCAAAAAAAAAAAACAATCAAAACATTAAATGATGACACGGTTCGGATGTGTATAGTATATCAAATAAAACAATAAGCCTTACTCGGCATTCGATGGCGCAGAAGATGAACGCCGGCGGTGATGATAAAGTTGTTCTACCAAAGGGGGAGGGGATTAAGCGCGTCAGCAGCGTCACTTGCTCGCAACCGTTTAAGAACCGCTCTGGAGTCATTCGGTTGTGACGACGGAGCTGCCAAAGAAGAGATAGGGGGGAGCGAAATGGGAACCTGCCCTGAAGCACGCGCCGTACTGGTTGGTGATTGAAGTGGAGGAAGTTTGATACGTTCATCCTGGATTGGTACACGGCGGGCGGCAGCAGCAGCAGTGAATCCAGGGGGGTCAGAAAACGAGTTCCTAGAGGTTCCGACGACAGGAGATGATACGCTTGAGAAAGGTGGGTTATTCGGCGCAGACGGGCCGGGATAGGGCGAGTAACGGGGGCAATGACCGCGCTCGTGGATAAGCGATAACCGGTCGACACCTCCATCGATGGAGAGCGTGTCCGTCGGGGACGGCATAGACTGAATTTTTTGGTGTTGTTGTTGTTGTTGTTGTTGTTGTTGTTGTTGTGGTTGCTGCTGCTGAGCGGGCCATACAGATGGGGTAAACGGTGACGTTGGTTGGTGTGAGAATTGGGGTGACGCCTGGCTGATCTCGTGAGGGTAACTTGGGCCGGAGATGATTGTCCAGCCAGTTTGAGGCCCAGACGAGCCCGCTGATAGGATTCCAGAGCTTTGCACATGATTGCTCCGTCTAGTTCGACGGCGACCACCGCCGTTAGCAATCACTTGACCATATCCGGGTTGGTCTGGAGATAGACAGGTAGTGGGAAAGGTGGGACTGATGAAATGACTCAGAAAAAGGAAGAAAGGGAGTGCTTGTTTCAGATCGCGTACCCAAACAAAGGCACAAGGTCGTGGCGAATTGGCCATGCCACGCTGTAACAATGCGTCAGAGCGCTACTTTATGAAATTAAAGCATCGATCACGCGAACCGGCGAGATAAACGAAGAGCGACCTGCGTGGTGGGGTGGCTCGTTGAGCTGGTAAAGAAAAAAAAAAAACGTGTGGGTGGAATTAAATACCTCATAGGGCATCCAGGTCCCTTGAATCTTTAGATAACCACCGCGAACTCTCCGGATTTGGGATGCCAAATCAGGCTGAGACTCTATCATCTTAACAATGTCGGCTGAGCCATACCGCCACACACGTGTGAGCCATGATCCGCAATGACAAGCCGAAGAGGGCGAACCTTTTGAATTTCCCAAGGCTACGGAGAAGCAAAAAAAAAAAAAAAAAAAACAAGGCGAATATTATGGACGGATTTGAAATGGGTTAAAGGATTGATTTTTTACCTTTCCAAATGCCAGTCCAGAGGATATAGCCATCATCGACGTCCATCATTATCCACTGGCCATTCAACGGGTATTCGTAGACGGGACTAGATGAGAGAGAAGAATAGTTAGCGTAACAAGGAGGGGGATTGTCGAGGAAATGTGATTTCGATGAAGAACTAACATGTAACCGCGGGGATCATTACTAGTTATGTACCGACTTTTGATCACATGGTGGTTTGGACTCGCGTATGGTCGAAAACGGGGAGATGAGCTGGGGAGAGCTCCAGAAGATGGTAGAGAGTCCTATGAAAAAGCGAGAAGAGAGAGAGAGAGAGAGAAGAGAGGGAGAGAGAAGGAGGATGAAGGTAAGTGCAAAGAGAGGTTACGAGGAACAGTAGTGGACACACTGAGCTCACTTGAAGGATACCCGATGTCATGGAAAAGAAGAAAAAAGCGATGATGATGCGGGGAGGGGAGGGGGGGGGAGGGGAGGAAGAAGAAAGGGAAAGCCTGCGTCACAAGTCTCGGCTGCTCAAATAGTGACGCGGAGAAGGAGGGCGTTATCCCAGATCACGTTCCCCGGATTTATTTGATTTCCCGAAGCGGGAGGAACGGAACGGAATGGGAATGATTCGTGTTGTCGGGTCGGGTGGAGATGGAAATAATAAAAATAATAAAAAGGAAAATAATAATAAATAATAATAAAATAATAAAAACTGTGAACTAACAGGGGTTTCCAAATAAAGATCGCGAAAGTAAAGTAAGTAAAGTATAGTAAAAAGTAAAAAGTAAAAGTAAAAGCGCGGGGGCCGGAAAAGTGATACCCGATCGCATCCTGAGAAGGGGTCGATCGCCAGATTGGTGCGCAGCTCTGGATCCATCCATATTTAGTAGGGGAGGGGAGGGGAGGGGGAGGGGGAGGGGGAGTAGAGTAGAGTAGTGAGGGAAGGGACAATGGAAGGTGAAGGGGAAGGGGGTGAAGGGGAGAAGGAGAGAGGACAGGACAGGGCAACCCACGAAATAGGGTTCTGCCGTTGACCCCTGCCTTCCACCTCGCCCCCCCCCCTTTCTCTCTCTTCTCTATCCTTCCCTCTTCCTCTTTCCTTTCTCTCTCTCTCTCTTTCTCACACATACACTCACACACATAAAACACCCTCTCTCATCATCGCCCCATCACCCCTCGCCTCCAACCCAACAACAACACCACACATGCAGGCACCGAAGCGGATAATTTCGGCCCGCTTCGGAAGGAACATTTTGGCGGCGATGAGCTCCGCGAGATCAATTACCAAAAACAGATTGGGTATTGGTAATTGGGGGGAATGTATGGAATTGGAATGGGAAACGAAACGAAACGAAATGAATGGAAATTGGGTATTCAACCGCCGCCCGGTCCCTGTCTGTCTCTATCTGTCCGTCTGTCTGTCTGTCTGTCTGTCTGTCTGTCTCTTCTTGGCGCCACACCGTTTAGCTTTTCAATTTGAATTTCGTTTCGAAATCTCCTTCTCTTCCTTCCTTCCCCTTCCTTCCCCTTCCTTCCTTCCTTCCTTCCTTCCCTTCTCCTTCTTCTCTTCTTCTCTTCTCCTCTCGTCTCGCCCGCCCTGACCGTGTTCTAAATCCAATCCAAAACAGGTAATAATGTCCGGAAGAAGAACATTATATATTTATTTACATATCCCTTAAAAAAGTAAATATATAAAATAAATGTGAAATGTGAATTGAATTAAATTAAAAAATGAGTCCCCCTCCCCTTTTCCCTCGGCTCGGCCTTGCCTTGCCTACCTACCTACTTACCTACCAACTCACACTCGCTTCCTTCCCGATCCCGGCTTAGCCTATTTGGCTGCCATCTTCCCTCCCTCACCTCACACACTATCCCCATGGACTGACTCCCATCCATCAGTCAGGACGGACATCTATATATATATATATGTGAGTGTGAATCTTGTGCTTGTTCAGCGTTTACACAGATTAAAAATAAAATAGTAGATAACTCCCTATCTTACCTTACCTTACCTCTCGCGACTCAACGGACTTGCCGCGGCAATTAGGAACCATCGGTTGCCACACCATTTTTTCTCTCGAGGAAATTTACAGTAGTTTAAAAATTAAATAATTAAATAATTAAATAAAATAAACGATGAAATTTGGTCCCGATCCGGTGTGGCCCACCCCCCCCTCCCTCCCCCGATAGACAGATAGGATAAATAGATCCAAATCCATTACCATGGATTAGGGATGGGATGGAGATGGGAGGGGGGGGGGATGAGGGTAGGTTGATTGTTCCGTTCCAAAAGAAGATATCAAAATCACGTTTGTTGTATGTATGTGTCGGGCGCCGATGGATCGATGATGATGATGATGGTGATGATGGTTATAGATTATATGATGATGATGATGATGATGATGATGATGATGGGGGTGGAGCTTCCCTTCTTCGAGGGGAGATGAGGGGAGTAGGAGGAAGGGTAACGGAGGGAACGGAAAGTGTGTCTTGTGTATGTTCGAGGACGAACGAAGGGGGGGGGGATGTGGGGGTGCCATGCCACAATCACACCAAAACCAAACCCAGTCCTTTTTTTTCTTTCATGAAACAAAATGACATGACAACAAAAAGATAACAACAAAGAACAACAACCAAAAATCCAACCACAACCAAAAAAAAAAAAAATTCTTCTCTTCTGGATTGTATATAAACCTAAGTATAAGTTCCTCCCGAGCGCGCATCCGCGTTGGCCCGGAGAGTATGCTTTCGGCACGACACGGCACTGAGATAGAGAGGCGAGGCGAGGCGAGAGGGGGAACGAGGACGAACGAGGGAAAAGGATGAGAGAAGGGGTGTGTGGTGTGTGTTTTGGCAGAAAGGGAAAGGGGTCGGCCGAACCCAAAAAGGTTCTTTCTTTCTTACCTTTCAAGTACCATCATCGTAGGCAAGCAAAGGCTAGAGCGACTTGCTCATGTTTCCCACCCACATCGGACTCTTCACGTTTGTTCTAACCAAATCGGTTAATACCAAGCACACACCCACACACCCATTCCCCCCACGAGTTTTATGTGTGTGTGTGTGTGTGTGTGTGCCACAGAAAGAGTGAGAGTGCGAGAAGAGCAGAGTAGCACTAGCCAGATTGATCTTGATTTTTTAAGTACCTAACCCTAAAAAACAGGAAATTTAAATTTGTTGGCCGTGCATTGAAAACAAGTCCAACAAAACCAAAGCAAATGACAGAGAGAGAGAGAGGGAGGGAGAATGCACACGTCACGAGGGAGGGTTGAAAAAAAAAAAGACATGACAATGACATTCGTCGATTCTCGAGCGCGCATGTGTGTATGTATGTATGTATGTATATATGTATGTGTATGTATGTATATATGTGATGGCTGAGGTAGGTACAGCTTTTCCGGGAGCACCGGAGGACATTTATTTATTTTTTCCCGTTCTTTCGGTCCCGTCCCACACCTAGCTAGGAAGGAACTTTCCTTTCCTTTCTTCAAGAGCCATGTGCTCCTCCCTCCCTCCCTCCCTCGCACACACACACAAAGGGAATAATAAAATTACGAATGTAAGGGAATGGGAACATTGCGGCATGATGGCTTGCTTCTCCTTCCCCTCCCCCTCCCTCCCTCTCCCCAACGCCCAGACCCGTTCTATGTACAGTAGTAGTAAGTTGTAAGTAAATAGATGGATGTGCCTTTAGACGCCGCCACCGAGCCGCCCCACTCCCACTAATTTCGTTTACCTACCCTTACCCCTACGCCTACCCTACGCGTTCAACACCGCGGCATGCGCGGCCTTAAGCGCAAGACGGACCTCCTGCGAACCATATCCATCACCCGACGTATATGTCACCAAGCTAACCGCGAATCCATTAAATTGGCTCGCAGCGCATATCGTATACGCGCCCATGTTATTGAAAGCCAACCAGTCACCGACCCTTAATCCTGCTGGGAGCCTAGCCATAGGACAGACACAGTCGATCGAATCGCAAGTTGGACCCCATACACTACTCGCTTGAAGCGACTCCGTTCCGGAAAAATGGAATGAGCCATTCATGGTCAGTACATATGGGTGAACCTCTTGATGGTCGAATAAGATGCAGTTAAACGCTCCGTATACTCCGTCATTGATATAATCTAAAAAAAAAAAAGAGGGGGGGGGGGGGAGGCGACACTCCCAAAGTCAGCAACACAAAAAGGAAAATATTTATATATATAAAATCTCGTCGTAAAAGCGAACGAGAACAGGAAGTGAAAGAAGAGAACCGAAATCGTACACATCATAGATGGTTGATCGTCGCCCTCACCCTTGATCTCCGTCGTCTCGCCAACAACAGAAAGTGGAGCACGGCGGGCGATGATATTCGCAGCGAGGCTAAAAGCTCGAGAGACAAAGTACCGCCCCGGTTCAGCGATGATTCGAAGTCCTGATCCCGAGCGATCGGGAAAATGTAAATCGAGCGCGTCACAAAGGACGCTCGCCGTCGTTTCAAAATTGGTATCTTCAAAACCGCCTCCAACGTCCAAAAATGAAAATTTATATCCTACGGTTAGTCCCATATCAAAGGCCGCCCTTGCCCATCCAACGGCATCTGTGAACGCAGAAGAATCGTAACATCCACTTCCCACATGGAAGCTTATTCCGATCACGTCAAGTCCGAGCTCCTTTGCTTTCAAGAGAAGGCCAGGCACAGTCACGAGCGGTGCTCCAAATTTAAGTCCAAGACGACAGAGGCTCTTCGAGTCGTCCGTGAGGATACGCAAGACGAGCTTCGCATTCGGATTGACCCGAGCGACCTTGTACAGTTCATCCTCGTTATCAAACGTCATCGCGTCCACGCCTGTCCTCGCAGCACTCTTGATAGAGGACACAGCCTTGCATGGATTGGCGTAAATGATCCGATCCGGACTAACGCCAAGACGAAGGACCTGTCCAATTTCCCCATTGGAAGCACAGTCGAAACCTGTGCCGAGCGCCGCCAAGAGGCGAAGCACGTATGGGTCTGGATTGCACTTCACCGCTACGAGGGACGAACACCCAGACACCGGTTTTGCATGTCAGCGAAGGGGGGTAAAAAGCAGCGTTTGAGCGTGAACAAAAAATAAAAATGAAAAAATAAAAAAAAACTCGCACCGTAGAAGGGTTCTATTTCGGGCAGGTAACGTCTCCATCGTTCAAGCTGATTGTATACAGAACTCAAGTCTGCGACAAAAAAAGCACTCTCCGAATCGGGTTCGTTAGTAGCGGATAGTCGCGCCGCGCGGATAACACCATTCCGGAGATGTACCTCCGGATGGCCGCGGAGTAAAGGTGGTAACCCAGGAAAGATGGTATCCCCATCATCACCAATGTCATTGTCGCCGAGGTCGTCGCCATTCACAGAGACCGACTTTCCAGTTAATAAAGATTTGTTCTGAGTCCAGGTAGTAGGATGATGATGAAATACAGAAGAGAGGCGCGGCGCCGAGACCAAGTCAATAGGGCGAGGCGCAGGGAGGATTTCGAGTTGAGACATGCGGTCTCTGGGGGAATCAATCTTGTGGTTGAGATCCAGAATTTAGTAGAGAGTTGTTATAATGGTAAAGTTTGAAACCGAATTACCGAACCAGAACCCCCACGGTCAATTGAACCGGGGTAGGTGTGGACGGTAATGGATAGGCTTCGCTCAGTAGCGGTGGGGTACTCGCTCCTCAGCGAGGGATGAATATAATTTGTATTTTTTATTTTATTTTAAAGTTGAGTTGAATTGAGAATGCGGATGCGGATGCGGATGCAAGATGGACGAAGATTGCGCGGGAAAAAAAAAAGGTGTGTCAAGTTTGCTTGCTGAAACGACTCGAGTCACTGCTAAGGTGGTTCGCCTAAAATGAAGAAGCAGAACAAGTTCTTGATCAGGATTACGATTTAAAAGAAGGGGGAAGAGATTGATTCATCGTCATCACCTCTTACAGAAGACCAGCTATGATATTGAGGAAGAAAATGAGGGTAACAAGCCCGGTGTGTAGAACAGACGTACTCAAGGGTCAAAAGACGAAGGTCGTCGTTTCTAATCTGGTCAGGAATTATGATCCAAGGGCAACTGCGTCGGGTGAACAACGACGACGACAGTAGAGGCTTTTCTTGGTTAATTGTTTTATTTTTTGATTGCCTTGATTGGATGTTCTAGAACTAGGGTTGGGGAGTGGGGAGGGAGTGGGGGGGGGGGGAGGAGGGTGCCAGTTGCCCGTTGGTTGTCTCAGCAGGGAGCAGCAGCAGTCGAAACGAAACGTTTCAAAACGAAACGGGAAAATTTGCTATCGATTTCGATTCCCAATTGGGGGGGGGCCCACGCCGCAAAATCAAACTTCGGTCCGTTCCGGTCCGTCTATTCAATACGCGAACCCGAACCCGAAGGACCCATCCATCCATCTATCTTTAACACAAAACACAAAACAACACAATCAACATCAATATCAACACACACACAATCAATCACACACAAAGGGGGTTCCGGTAACTCGGTTTTATTGTTGTTTGTTGATCTCTCTTTTCTCTTTCACCCTTCCCTTCCCTCGACATCAAGTGAACTTACATGAAGGGGAAAGGGAGGGGGGTTGTCTGTCTAATTGTCGAAAAATGAGAATGGAAGCTAACTAAATGTGTAATAATAGTCTCCGGCGCGACAAAACACGTGGTGGTCACGGCGTATGAGAATCTCCCATATTTAGACCTTTTCAATCCACCCCACCCGAGTTCACTTCTCTCGCGGAACGTCCCAGGGCACCCAAAAAAAAACGTGGTGCTGTTGATGATGACGACGGAACAATGAGAGCGCGGTACCGTTTATAGAGCTATATGTATTAATCAAGGAACAACTCATTATCCCGTCCATATGGAAAGAGTAAAATCTGCGTGCTGTGGCGTCTAATGCACCCGCCGAGAAAGGTATAAAACTTATCGAGTCTCGAGGATAGTGTCAATCCAAAAGCATAAAACATTTCGTGATCGTGCTAATGAGATAACATTTATGAATACACACACACATGGGCTGAGATGAATTCTTTAATCACAGGAAGGTAATAAATAAATAAAAAAAGGTGGGAGTAAGGCGGACGAACGGCTGAGCTCACCGGATTCGATGAACCCCTGCGAGAAAGACGACATGAATGAATGAAAGTTCATCAATAGAGTGCATAAGACTCCTGACACACACAAGGCTAACTATTTCAAGCAGCTGAGAAATACCTCCATCTACGCCCCCCCCCCCCCCCGTTCCATTGTAATTAAGGCGAGGGAAGGTTACGAATGGCGCCCTCTCTTCCGATAGAAGCACTAGGGCTGCTCCAACTCGAAGGAGCTGTGGTCATCAGGGTATCATTACTCGCCGCATTCACGGCAGTACCCGATACCCAAGGTGCTGGCGTCGATGTGAGAATGTTGTTGTGCGGAGGAGAGACGCTAGTTGTGATGGGCGGAGCGCTGATATCGTTCCACTCCAGAATCCCACCTAATGGCAGGTGCTGGACTACCACGCGCTTTCCGAGGACTTCTGCCTGATGAGAATGGCGATAAGCAAATCAAAAAACCAGTTAAACCCACAGCCTCAGTTTAAGCTCCTTGCGCCGAGTTGAAAAAAGAGAGGTATATTGGTGCCAATCTTACCTCATACATTTTGAATAAACCAGAGTTGACTTTCTTCCAAGTTGCCACTCCAGTAGCAATGGAATACAGCTGGGAAGAATGTTCATGGAACGGTCCGTGCTTGACCTCATGGATTCTCATAATCGACATGAAATACAGGTTCGTCGGGGGTAGCGGTGGGTGCAGTATTGCCGACACTGGAATTTCGCTCTGGTCTACGATGACCAAAAGAAAAAAAGAGTGGATGAAAGGAAGATCAGCGGATCCATTTCTCTCCGCCGAACATGCAGGCCTAACCTCGTAACTGTGCACTCCCAAAAATATAACCTAGAAAGTGCGTGTCGTCGAGCCCCCACACTCCATGGCTGCCCGCTGGCTCTAAACGATAGACGTCCTGCAAGCGCCAGCAGAGCCGAAGATACCGAACAAAGACGATGAGGACAATGTCCTTTGCTTCCTCGGGACCGAAACGGAGAAAGCGTAAGAGGGTGAGACAAAGCAAGAAAATGGCGAACGAGGTTTCGTGCCCGGTGCCATAGTCCATGCGGACAAAAGAGCCGAATGATGTTAGTAGATACGGTCGCACGTAAGGAACGGCGGCGCTCAAATTTGGCATCATCGCTTTCAAAAGTTCATCTGCACGCTTGCACACGCACCAAAAAAACCAAGTCAGACTGGGAACAAAGGGGAAAAGGGATGGGATGGGATGGAGGTGAGGGGGGGGGGGGGGGAAAACCCCATGTAAAAAAGAGCGAGCCTACGTCTTCGAGACGTTTCCCCCATGTACGAAAAGCGAGATTCCCAAATCGTTGCGCTGTTGGCAGTGGCGGAATCTCGTCGATCCATCGATCTAGTTGGTCGAGTAAGTCAAGCACTCCGCGTATGCCCTGCCGAGACAAGACTTAAGATACGCGCGCGCCGCATCAAAATTTTTTTAATTTTTTTTTTCGCTTCCAAAACACAAAGTAAAACAAAACAAATGACTGACCTCGCTTCGGTTATCATTCGTCCATGACATCGCACATCCAACGACGGCCTCATTTAGCCATCGCAAAAAATGGGAGTAATCCGAGTAGCCTTGGGTCTGCTTCCAAACTTCAACATCAGCATCGGTCCGGATTTTAGACGTGGGCGGTTGGGTCTGCAAAGCTATGAGACTCTCAAGGGAGATGTGTCTCAGCGGAGGTACGGGTATAGATGCCATCGCTTGACAGGATCCGAACAAACGTGGTTGCAGGGCAAGGGGAGGGGTGGGTTAAGTAAGCCAAGCCACAGCGCGAGATGTGTGAATCCCGTCCGTCCATGGATGAGCCGAGCCGTATAGCCGTACAGCCGTATTGGCCGTATGGCCGTAAATAGAAAAAGATGACTAGCGCGGCCGCACGGTTACAGGAATAGTCCGATGATCACGTGCACAGGGGTCGTGAGTGTGTCAGCCAGGTCAGCCAGGGTCCAGGCCCCAGGAATCCCCAGGAGTTCAGTCAGACCCCAAACCGAAAGAGAGTCTCCGACCCCCGACGCGTCATAGAGCGCTTTAAGGCCTTAGGAAGAAGAAAGAAAGATTTGTTGTGTGATAAGTTTATGATGCGGGATGCGGGGTTTCAGAAGCCTCGGAATCATCTCGTTTTGGCTCCAATTTATTAAGCGCCCTCTACTTGCTAATAGATAGCCTATATATATATATATATGTATGATATGTGTATGTATGTATGTATTTTTTATTTTTATATTTTATTTTATTTTATTTTATTTTAGAGGTAGCTACAGGACAGGCGATATCTTGTTCAAGCGCCCAATGTAACATGTCATGTGTATGTGTGCATCATGTGCAGAGTTGCGATATGCGCGCAGGAATCCTTCCGGAGAGGGGAGAACGAAATCACCGATTCCAAAACAATACATCTGTGGATTTGACCCTTAAATTGTAACAAGCTTACTTCCTCACCTGATGTTGGACTGGTGAACAAAGAATAAAGTAACAAAAAAAAAAGAAAGATGGTGCGGCCACATGTACCGATCGCGTTACCCCACCAGGAACCGTTTGATACGAGCCCAAGTGTCGACTGGTTCACCCCACTGACAGACCTGAACTCAGCTGCGTGACTCACAAGGACGGGTAGATCCAATTCATACCTTCGTTCGACGACGAAATCATCGGAGGTGGTATATGAAACGTTTCATGCATGTCGATGGGTGTGATGGGTGCACAGCACCCGCCGTGGACACTCTCGGCATGTCGGCATATTGAACGCCTGCTCATGTGTTTCATCCTGTCATCATCATTCAGGTGGAGTACACGGACAAGATTAGAATGAGCAACGAAAGCCGCCTTACCTCGGTGACTTCCCAAATTTTCTCATCCGGTCCGGACATGTCGAAGAGCCACATTTATACATATTAGGATGTTCCCAGAACCCAGTACTAGTTTGTCCGTAATTCGAGGTGCGTCGCTAGCCCTAATTTCGGCTGTTGCAGTCGGCGATTACGGAGGGGGAAAACGACTGCGTGCATGTCAAACAGTTACAATACAATTTGATGCGAGTTTAAACGAGGGTTGTGAGAATATGCTCGCTACAATCCTTAAATGAAAGCTCCGAGGAGTCTATGACAACCCCAACTGTTGGATGGGTTGTTGGATGAGCCAAAGAGGGAGAGTATCTGTCATTAAGTCGTCGCGAGGCCGCTGAGGGTTGGTGTCGCAGTTGATGCGCCTTTCCGCGGGCGCGGGAACAGGTGGCAGCCTTGGGAATTTACGACATCGTGTGTCGCAAGAAAGTTGTGCCGGACACATGTATTCCGACAACCGTGTAAAAAATATGGCAAAGCCGACTCGATCGCAAAGAATGTCGGTCTCAGTGGAGCCGCATAACTTTATATAATGATGTTATGTCTACACAGAAATAATAAACATCAGCGCATAGAACTAAATCGAGGAGAATGAACCGCTCCACCTGCTCGGAAAGCCTTGTGGTGGTGTCCTGACTCGGTCTTCCAACCATGTCCGGTAGTGCAGTTCCAATCCGGCCCCGTGGATTCTGTTAGTTATTTCATTACAACTAGCGGCAACCAACTAGTGCACGAGAAAAAATGGGGGGGAGAAAATTTCCACCCTTCAACAATGGCACATTTACCATGAGGTGAAGCGGTGTAAGTAATGCATGTGTCTGGAACCTGTAGTTGGAGAGGGTAACACAACCCCGAGAATATCGTATCTATCCTTGGACGGATGACAGCACCGGATGTACGCGCGTCACTGGGAGAAGCTCGAGACTGACAACACGTAAGGTAACAACCAGATGATAGAATCATCCACATCGGTGTTGTGATGTGCATACCCCTTGGGAATTTGATGGGGAATATGATAACACAGTGGGAGACTCAGGTGAAAAGCCCGGAGAAACTATTGTCGAAATTCTGTGTGTGAGTAGGTGAGTGTTTTGAGTTTTGGTTGAGTGGTGACTTGACTGACAAATGACACATTTGAGTTAGTGAGGATTCACGTGCCCTGAGCCTGAGAAATAACGGGTCGACCGGGCCGATAGCATCTCGTAGCTGTATCGGCTGAGGCTGATATCGTATCACTTTAAGATAAGCAATCATACTGGTCATGGCGTCAAAGCCAGCTTCAGCTATTCTCCCCCATGCACTACATATTCCTGGAATAAACAAACTAGCAGGAAAACGCGTCGTTTTAGCCTCCAAAAGTCCAAGGCGCAAAGAGATTCTTCAAATTTTCGTACGCGCATTCTAACCGCTTACTTTCATTTAATTTATTCCTCTCAGGGTCTTGCCCCCGAAGTGATTCCCTCAAATTTTCCTGAGGACCTCAGTGCATTGTCGTTCGATGACATCCATGAGTATCCTGTCGCCACGGCAACACAGAAAGCCGTCGAAGTGTACGAGCGTCTTGTTGTGCGTCCCATCGCTTCCTCTGCCTTCTACCACCACCACCACCACCTCCCTCGTGGACCTCCCGCTCAGTTTTGGTTTACAGAGGTCGGACCCAGAAAATGGGCCAGACCTTGTGATTGGGGCTGACACTGTTGTCCTTACACATGCGCAGCCGGTCAGTTCCGACATTGCATACTCTGAACTGCCAAGTGTGCACCAGGAGCTGCTGGAGAAGCCAGAGAACAAAGCAGACAACCTGCGCATGCTGCAGGACCTGAATGGTTCCGTGTGTGAGGTTGTAACAGGGGTGAGCCTAGGTAAGCCTACGTTTCATCTTACTTGCCAACGGGGTCTGACGATGAGTCTTCTTCCCTTCCCACAGTGTTCCCGGTCCTGACATCACCTGGTTTCAGCATACGGTACGCCATTTTCCGGGCCAGGATTCTCATTGTATCATATTTGTCTGATTGGGGCGGGGCACATAGTGCTATGGATGAGCGTTCTCTTGTCTATTTTTCCGACAACGCGTCAAGCCTTCTCAAAGCCTACGTTGACTCCGGCGAGGGGCTTAACCGTGCTGGTGGCTTTGCTATACAAGTACGTAAATACACGAACACACTGCATTCCCCGAGTTGTTGAGCAAGGTGTTACAAAATCAGGGCATGGGAGGGCTGCTCATACGGAAAATAGAAGGGGATTATCACAATGTGGTCGGCTTTCCGGCTGCGTCTTTTTTCCGATATTTGGATCTCCTTGTGGAGGAGGACGACGACTTCCTTGAGGTATGATCGCAAAGAGTGCCGACATGGCCCCTGTCATGCCACAGAGCAATAAACTCCTTCGATCAAGCAGCATCGCATGATTTTCGTCCATGAAAGGAGACCACCATATGGAGAAATTAGGTGGACCGGGCGCTACTTTGCCGACAGTGTCCTAAACGGTGAATGCTGGCACTTCACGCTTCATCGTTTCGTGATGGCGACCTTATCTTTGCGCGCACAACTGCCCGCGAGATTTAGCGATAATTCTCCGCCTATAACGGATAGATGACTTGAATTGCACGTATTGGCTCCGAGAAAAAGAATCAAAACAGCACGTATATGACGGTTGCAAGTTGTAAGCTTGGCAATTGAATCCCGTCCGTTCACACGGAAACGGCGATTGGCGACGAGAAGTTCGAATCGAAGAGTTCGTTAACTTTGAATAACGGCATGCGGGGAGACTCGGACCCCAAATTCCAAATAAACGTTATCACGTCCCCGACCCTCGCCAGACCTGCAACAATATTTAGCTCACATCGCATCGGTCGGCGTCTAGTCTGTTATGTGCCACCAGTTACTAATCACTACGCAATCCCTGCCATTGATATTATGTCAAAAACGAAAAATCGTGCCTCACAACAAATGGTCATACCAGCATCAGGTACAGTGTAGTCCATCACCTCAAATAGATGGTGACCCGCGACCGATGCCGTCGATGTCAAGGCAAGTACACGTTGCACCCGCCTTTAACCCCCTCCACAATCCCCGGAACAGGCAATAGGCGCTCGCCGAAAAAAAATACGAGAGTTGATGTATCTGTGATGGGAGCGAATTCTCAAAGGGCTCACGCACGTGTCAACCCAATCTTTTCCTGAGGAGATTTCACGATGGAAAAAAAGTTGATTGAGTGTAAAGCCACGCCCACCCACAAATGAGTGACTCTTCTTCGGTCGGAAAAAGATCATCCCGAGGCGCGTGATGGTTAGCCGACTTGTATACAAGCGTTGTTTCGAATATGGCCAAAAGGAAATGCCGAGCTGAGTATTATGACCCTCTTTGAGCGCAAGCGCCCTGTGACAACGCGCTGATGACGGGTGCGCGTGAGGAACCATTCAGGCCGCACGCTTTGCATCGTGCAATGGAAATGTACGGGGTCTGGTTTCACATCCCGCCACAGTGGTAACTTTTTTTTTTACATGGCTCCGACGAATTGAAATAAATAAATCGAAGAAGAAGGTGGAAAGGAGTCATGTTTTTGTGACTGATCACGCAGAACGCGGTGGGAGCCAAAGAAAAAAAGGAGATCGAACAGACGGGTACGTATTGTGCGTTGTTTCGTTTCGTTCGCTTATCACGTCTTCCATTTCTAGAAGAATCGCAGTTTGCGTGTTGTCGGTAAATCTCGCCCTTTTGAAGGCACTGATCTGCAGGAACAGGTACGGAGCGCGTGACTTATATTGTTTTATCTTAGCTGTGGTCGCAGTCGAGTTGTGTCTTCGGTCGTAGTCTTCCGAGTTGTCCATGCCCATGATTTACGATTCATCCCCCTCGGCAAGGCTGGGGAGGTATGGAGAGACCGGAATCCCGGACCGGTTGCACATGTGACTTGCCTCAAGGCTTGGGAAGGACAAAAGGCACTTCGAATTCCGTTACGTTCTTGGGAGACAGGAAAATGTGATATATGTCGACATAAATGATGTAGACAAGCCATCACTGTGAGTCCAGGGAATACGTCAAAGGGAGAGGTTGATGCTATGCCCCCACTTTAAGTTCAAACATCACGGCTCGGCCATATCTGGTCTTTACTCAAACAACTTGTGTCTTCAGCAGTTGCTGGTGCCGAGTTGTGAGACTATTTTATTCTATTTTATTTTAAATCCAATTTATATTCCACATGCAGCTTCCTAAAGCAAGAGTGGTTGTATCTAGTGATGTGATAGCCTGACTTGGCCTGAAATAGTGATGTTCCGGCCCGGCTTGGCCCAAAAGCCATGGCTTTGGCTCGGCCTGAGGCGGCTCTGGCTTTCCTGAAGTCTGGGCCAAGCCAAAGCCACCACAGACGGCTTGGCCCTGGCCTGGCTTGGCCCAAGCCGCAGCTTTTGGCAGAGAAAATTTTATGACATATAACTAGTAGTTATAGTTCAGCTAATCCAAATCTGACTTAGTGTGTTATGTATTGCAAAGCTATATTGAAGAAAAAGTTTGAAATGCTGCAATAAACATGATCACGTGACCCAAATCAACCACTTTGTGATCAGATTTCTACTGATTTTGATGATTGCTATTGCACTTGTATGTGCTGTTGAAAGCCACGGCCTGAGCTGGCGGCTTTGGCTTTTAGTTTTTCTGAGCCGGGCCAAAGCCCTTGCTGGGCCATCACAATGGCCTGGCTTGGCCCAGCCCAAACAGGCCTGGCTTGGCCCGGCTTCCAGCTTTGAGCCGGGCCAGGCACATCACTAGCCTGAAAGCTGTGGCTTAGGCCCAAGCTGTGGCTTTACAGTGTCAAATTTTTGCATCTTGTAGTTTACATTATATCAACCCCTGGCCACTGCTTTGGCCTTCTGCTTCAACTCCATCATATTATGTTTCCTATTTAACTTCTGTAACATAAACTGTATAAAAACCTCTTGGTTTAGCTTGTATCAATAACAGCATTGAATTTTTAGAACCAGAATACTGGTACAGAGGTACTGAGATAGCAGAGTGAATGGAATTTGTTACATCTGGTGTGGGATGTTCTGCACAACTTGTGTGACAGTGTGGGGTTCAGTTTGGTTGAAGACCATCAATAAGCCTTTGGAGAAGTCAGGATGAGTCAAAGACAAGGGAGCTGTATCCTCTTGTTGATGTTGAATAGAGAAGTGCCAGAAGCACTGAGCTGACTGAGTCAAAGTTCAAAGGTGTTGTCTGGAAGACAAACACCAATGTATTCAATAAGTCAAGTCTAAGGTCTACAGGGTAGATACAGGGGACTTACAGTGGCTCAAAAAACTGTCTGCATGTTTTGAACTTTTGTACAAATGCATATATTACAAAGTAACCAAAGGGAATGAAGCCAAGGTGTGAGTGTATGAAATGTAGCCTAGATTCAGGGCTTTCCAATGGACCTTGGTTCATAAGATTCTATGAAGACATGATCAAGATATCAACCATTCAATCTGCTTCATCATGTGGACAGTTTTTTGAGCTGCCTTTTTAATCCACTATCTGCCCAATTACTACTTTATTTCACCCCTTTTTGCCTTGGTAACTGCTTGAATCCTTTTAGTCATCCTTCTATAACCTTTTGCCATCATTCTGGTGCATTTTCATTCCACTCCTCTGTTGAGCTGGTAATGGATCAGAGTTGGCCAGACTGGATCAGAGGTGACTGGAGTTGCTGGTGCAAGACAGAGTTAAGTGGACATTGTAATATACCTACTGACATTCCACTTGTTTACTATGATTACTTATGATTAAAGATACAATCCTTCATGACCATAGCACAGCACACTCTTTACAGTATTTAAGGACATTATTTCTGTGTTGTACACTTCAGTTTTGACCATTCACAACTGAAGTGAGTATTTACTTAGATTATCTTTACTGTGTGTATAGCTAACATTACTTGAGTAGTTATCTTGCTACCCATTTAGGTAAAGACTAATTAATATATATAGTTTTGACCATTCACAACTGAATTATCTTGCTACCTGTTTAGGTAGCACTTATCTAACCTCAGCTGCATTCAATATCCTCCACCACCCTCCCCTGCAACTCAGGTATCCCCTTGACTGGTTAAGAACCTTCTTCAGATCCACCCAGATGTTACATCCAGTGCAGGATGTTCCACATGACTTGTGTGACAGTGTTTGTTTGTGATCAGATAAGAGACCAATAGGATCTCTTGGAGTGTTTAAGTGGATGAGTCAAAGTCAAAGGGGCTGTTCCCTAAGACAATGTTGAGTGGAAAGTGCCAGAAGCACTGAGACAGACAAGAGAGGTTCAACTGAGGATGTCCAGAAGACAAGCACCAATGTATTTAATAAGTCAAGTCTGAGGTCTACAATGTAGCTACAGCAGACTTATATATGTAATCAAGTGGGTGTCTAAAGATAAGAAACATGGAGTCAAGTGGGCCTGAATGTTATGTCCAGTGTGGGACATTCTGCACAACTTGTGCGACAGCATTCATTTGAGGGTTTTCAGATACAGTGCCTCACAAAACTGAGTCAATGTTTTGCACTTTTGCACTGTTTGTTGAATATTGCATCAACCAAAACAAATATAAACAAAGTCTTGGTGTACCATAAAAGGTACAAGATAAGGGCTATGTAATGCAACAATAATTATGTAATTCTGATCAAAACCTGTGGAGCTATGCCCATTTCAAATTGTGGACTCATTGACTCAGTTTTGTGAGGGGGTATCAGAAATATCAGAATCTGATGCTCCACCAAATGTACAGCAACCAATCCTTAATATATGGTTACCATAGTTATCTTGATATTGATGGGACCTGGAATAGAGCTATTTAACCATGGTTTACATTCCCAGAATATTATAATTTCCCAATGCACCCCACCTCCTCTGCTCAGAAAGAAAACATGCTCTCTCTGGCCTCTGAAGGTCATTCCACTCACACTATTGCCTCCAGACTCAGCCTCAGCCAGTCCACAGTCTCTAGGACACTCAGAACCCTCTTTCCCAACCATCAGTCACCTCATTTTGGTCATCCTTCCAAGCTCTCTGCTACCTCTGAACATGCTATCATGATACAAATCACCAAAGGAAAGATTGCCAATGCTGTCCAGGCCACAAAGCACATCAATTCCATCATCCCCAACCATGTCTCTTCACAAACTGTGCACTGGGTTCTTAAACAACATTCATTCAAGGCTGTAACAAAGAAGAAAAGGCTGCTACTCTCTACAGTACATTGCAAGAAGCACTTAGCCTTTGCTTTGAAGTACAGAGAGTGGACTGTGGAGGACTGGCATCTGACCCAAACCTGTTGATTTTGATCTCATCTGACCAAATCACCCTCTTCCAGTCCTCCATAGTCCAGTTTTGGTACTTCAAAGCAAAGGCTAAGTGCTTCTTGCAATGTACTGTAGAGAGTAGCAGCCTTTTCTTCTTTGTTACAGCCTTGAATGAATGTTGTTTAAGAACCCAGTGCACAGTTTGTGAAGAGACATGGTTGGGGATGATGGAATTGATGTGCTTTGTGGCCTGGACAGCATTGGCAATCTTTCCTTTGGTGATTTGTATCATGATAGCATGTTCAGAGGTAGCAGAGAGCTTGGAAGGATGACCAAAATGAGGTGACTGATGGTTGGGAAAGAGGGTTCTGAGTGTCCTAGAGACTGTGGACTGGCTGAGGCTGAGTCTGGAGGCAATAGTGTGAGTGGAATGACCTTCAGAGGCCAGAGAGAGCATGTTTTCTTTCTGAGCAGAGGAGGTGGGGTGCATTGGGAAATTATAATATTCTGGGAATGTAAACCATGGTTAAATAGCTCTATTCCAGGTCCCATCAATATCAAGATAACTATGGTAACCATATATTAAGGATTGGTTGCTGTACATTTGGTGGAGCATCAGATTCTGATATTTCTGATACCCCCTCACAAAACTGAGTCAATGAGTCCACAATTTGAAATGGGCATAGCTCCACAGGTTTTGATCAGAATTACATAATTATTGTTGCATTACATAGCCCTTATCTTGTACCTTTTATGGTACACCAAGACTTTGTTTATATTTGTTTTGGTTGATGCAATATTCAACAAACAGTGCAAAAGTGCAAAACATTGACTCAGTTTTGTGAGGCACTGTAAGAGGTCAATAGGACCTCTTGGAGTCAAGAGTGAGGAGTCACTGTCAAGGGGCTGTTCCCTGAGACAGTGTTAAGCAGGAAGTGTCAGAAACACTGAGATGACTAAGTTGAGGTTCAAAGGGACTTGTCCAGAAGACAACACTGATGTATTCAAGAAGTCAAGTCTGAAGTCTACAAGGTAGATACAGCAGACTTTATATATGTAATGCAGTGGGCATCTACAAGATAAGAACTATGGAGTCATGTGGGCCCAAATATATGAAAGCAGATGGCATAAAGCCTGGCTTCT
The DNA here is from genome assembly GCA_022496185.1 of Multifurca ochricompacta. Taxonomy (NCBI): domain Eukaryota; kingdom Fungi; phylum Basidiomycota; class Agaricomycetes; order Russulales; family Russulaceae; genus Multifurca; species Multifurca ochricompacta. The sequence continues at coordinate 42,087 of WTXG01000066.1, read as the reverse complement.
GATAGGGGATTAAGTAAGTGTCTGGTCATAGAGATAGGGGATAAGAGATAACAGAAATCATAAGCAAGAACAAACATGAAGTATACAAGTGTCAATAGTGGTCATGGGGATTGGCCTTGGGGATAAACATATGAAGGGGACTCAATGAAGAAGGACAAGCCAGAAGGAACAGAAGGGTCCATGTCATGAAGATCAAAGAAAATAGGATGGCTGGGCAGATGCAAGGGTTGTAACATCACCCCCTCTTCTGGTTCTAGCAGACCCAGCTAGAAACGACTCATACTGTCATCATCTTGTACCAACTCCAAGTAATCGTCAGCTACATTACAATCACCCAGAGCATTGCTCTCTGAGTCCTGGGTGTCATGAACTGACACCCTAGAAAACCTCCTGATCCCCCAGAAATCCCCAGATGCTCCCAGAGACCTTGTAGAACCCTCAGAGACGAAGATAACCCTAGATTAAGACCAGAGAAGGGCCAGTCCGGACCAGGGCCGGACTCCTGCCAAATTGGAGACCTGTGGGAAGAGTACTAACAGAACCCCACAATGCCTAAATAGCAGTCCACAAACTGCAGACTGCGGACTGCGGATTTCTAAGCCCAAAAGTGGGGCTATTCTCATTGGTGGATCAGGAGGGAGTTAAAGTGAAGTTAACCTCCCCTAAAGTGGTGCACAGACCAAAGTCCTGGTTGTAATTACGTATATAAACCCTTTGGGAATAGAATGGACAGCTCCAGACTGTCCACTTGTGATCCGGTTCCTGATTACCTAGGAGATTAGCCCCACCTTGTGGAAGGCTTCTCATCCCTTGCCCTTGAGCTGTTCGCTTCGTCTCTCTTGCACTTTCACCCTCACTCTCACCTTTTGCCCACTTCCAAATCCCTTCCCCTCGCATACAGCCCACTGTCCAGGCAGTCGACAGTGAGTTGTAACACTGGGGGCATCAATGGCTGCGAAGGAATCCATAAGGACTGCACTGCCCACAATGGTGACAGAGATCATAAACTGGGCAGTTGAGCTTGTGATGCCCTGAGTTGTGACAGAGGCACTTGCTGCACCATCCTGACAGATTGATGATTGTCGGGGCAACTCCCAGTTGTTGGAAAATGCAATGCTGACTCCAGTGGAGATTGCTATGACAGTGACAGCACCACTTGTGATTGAGGGGACATACCCAACTAATATGGTACTTGCTACCACATTGCCAGCATGTCTTGCCTTGGGGGTTTTTGTGCATTCATGGCATTTCAAATTGGTTGGGTATCAATGTGGGCGCAGCCCCAAGTGATCATGGAGGGAGGGGTCAAGTGTAGGTGTCAGCATACCTCTCAGCGATGGTCTGGTATGTGTCCCCCAACTCCAATTGCTTTCTTATATTGACCAGCTCTTGTTCCACCTGAAACATCCCACTGCTCAGCCTTGTCATCTGCTTTGTGTACTCCCAGTATTGTGCATTAAGAGTGGTGTGCAGCATTAAGGTCTTTCATAGTCTCATGACCTCGGCCTTCAGGCATGGGAGGTGCATGTCATTCAGGACCTTGTCAATGGTGAAGGCCTGTGGGTCATTGGCAGACAAGTGCTGCAGCTGCTCATCACTCATGGTGTGATGCAAGTGACCTGTCATTCTTTCTTCTAAATATACTGGTGCACTGTAAACTGGACCATCCTTCTTCATGCATCCTGCTACATCCATTCCCCTGTTCATGTAGAAGATGTACTTGGTGATCACTGTTTCTCCATTGGCCATAGCAATTTCAAGGGGGAAGTATGTTGAGGAGTTTGGGTTGTTGAGGAAGAAGGGGAACTCTGGTACTTTGTCATCCTGCTCCATGTCAAGGAGGTTGTTGGGGTGAGGCTCTTCAGAGTGGTCAAAGTCGTGGTCAGGGTTGGGAGACTGATTCTTGACTTGAGCTGCAGCAGCTTCATAGTCAATGGGGGAGGTGTAGAACAGGCATGTGCGCGCAGTGATACTGACTGTTAGATGTTAGCGTGTTAGGCTAGAGGGACAAGTTATACTTCAGAGGAGAAGGAAACTCTATATTACTATACTACACACCTAGAGGGACAAGTTATCTACAAGAGACGGTTAGTCAAAGGTAAGGTAGTAAGTAGAGTAGGAATGACTTACACTTCAGAGGAGAAGGAAACTCTGAAGTGTAGACGACAAAACAGACACCCTTATATACACTTGAAGGGATGGTCTGTGCGCAATGGAATACGCTAGAATGTACTACTGAGGGACAAAGGCCATTGGCCAGTGAGATATCACATGCTACACAGGATTACTAAGGTACATCAGTCAGCTGCTGCGCATCGCGAGAAAGAAAGTAATAATGATAGAGTAAAAAGTCTGAAACTCCGAGTCTTTATCTAATCTAATCTAGCACAGCTTAGACCCTAACCTAGATGCCTGAAGCACCTCAAGACACATGCCGTGTCAACAGGAGGAGGGACGGGTAGAGGGGTGGGCAAAAGGGAACGCTTCCCCAGTAGTAGTGGAGAAAGCATCAATGGCCACATTGGCAGCAATGGTGGATGAGGTGGAAGACATTTGGTAGATTTCTGGGGGTTAGGATGTTGCTGGGGAAGCGTGTTCTGGGGAATCAGTGAGACTGAAAGTCATCATCTTTTAACTGCCTTTGGGCACTTGGGGATGTCATAAGTGGAACTCACTGATAAGGGTCGGTGCAAAGATATCCCCAGCCAGTTCCCATGAGTTGTCAGAGTCTGGGAATCCCTTCCACTTGATTAAGTAGTACAGCTTGTGCCCTTGGCCTTTTTGTACTGAGTCTAGAATGTGCTCCACTTCCCACTCTGCTTCTCCATCGATAAGGTCTGGTGGGGGTCTCAGGAAGTTCTCCCCATGAATGGAGGTTTCCTTGTATGGGGTCAGGAGCTTGGCATGGAAGATGGGATGGATCTTCCATTTCAGTGGCAACTGCAATTCATAGGACACATCTGACAGCTTCCTTTTGATCTGGAAGGGTCCATGATGTTGGGGCACTAACTTTGCTGTGGGGTGTGACGTGTGAACATTCCTCCCTTCGAGCCACACCCAATCATTGGTCTGATAAGGTGTGAATGTGCTCAGCTGTGCAGATAAGAGTTGCTGTGCCTTCATCAGGTTTTCATTGGCTGATTGTTGCAGCTCTTCCCATTGGCTTATTCATTGGGTTACTGACAGGACATTAGTAGGCTTATCTGTCCATGTGGTGCATGGGGTCCATCCCATGATAAGGGAAAATGGGGTAGCCTTTGTTGTCCCATTGGGCCACAAATTGTGGGCAAATTCTGCAGTTGAGAGCCATTCTACCCAATCGTCCTGCTGTCTGTTGCACCAGAACCAAAGATACTGTTCTAACCACTGGTTTGTCCATTCTGACTGTCCATTGGTCTGTGGGTGATATGCTGTGGATATATTCTGTGTAATGTCCAAGGCCTTGCACAGAGCCCTTGCAAATGTTGATGTGAACTGGGTGTCTCAGTTGGATATGATCTTTTTGGGGAGTCCATAGTGGCAATAAACATGGTCCAGGTATAGTTTTGCCACTCCTTCAGCTGTGATAGTCTCATTGCAGGGTATGAATAGGGCTGCCTTTGAGCAATTGTGATCAGTGATTGTAAGAATGGTATCAAACCCTTGTGACTCAGGTAACTTGACAATGAAGTCCATGGCAATGGTCTGGAATGGGGTTGATGAGATGGGAGAGATAGGGTGTATCAGTGGGGTTTTCAGGTGTGTGTTGACTTTGTTTGCTTGACATGCCACACATCCCTTCACATAGTCTTCAATGTCCTTTTTCATGTTGGGCCACCAGTAGTCTCGTTTGGCAAGGGCATAAGTATTGGCAATGCCAGGGTGGCCAGCAGAGGGGAGGTCATGGTGAAAATGGATCACCCCCCTCTTAATGTTGTCACCACTGGTGACAACAAGCTGGTCTTCATCTTTCCACCAGAGGCCACTGACCTCTTTTAAGTTGTGTGCATTGGCCCATGAGCAGCACAGCTCTGGGTTCATATTCTGTGAAACTTGTGCCCATAGGTCCATATCATGGAGACTGACTATGGCAGTCTTTGCAAACACTTCTTCTGGGAGAACAGTGACATCATTATTGTCATCTTCTCCTGTATGCATATCTGGCCTCTGTGACAGTGCATCTGCTCATGCATTTTGACTTCCTGCAATGTGCTTTAAGGTGAAGTTGTACTCCTCTAGCTCCAGGATTTCTCATGCTACACATTGGCTGATTTTGTGGGGTTCCTTCCAATACAGTAAGTTGGAGTGGTCTGTATGGATGATGGTTTTGTGAGGCACTCCAGCTAGATAGGGCTGCCAGTGTCATAGTGCTTTGACTATGGCTAATAATTCCCTGTCCCAGAAGTCATAGTTTCATTTGGCTGGTGAGAAGGTTTTGGAGTAATATGCCACTGGGTGAAGTATTTCTGCAGCGTCCTTCTGATATAATACTGCCCTGTTTGCAAAGTGTGAGGCATCCACCTCTAATTCAAAGGGGCGACTCAGATCAGGTTGGATAAGTACTGGTTCTGAGCCAACAAGGTCCCTAATCTGTTTGAATGCCTGCTGCTGCACTGCATCTAGGGCATAGCATGAGTCTGGGTAACTTGCGAGTTTTTTGAGTAGAGCTGTGGGAAAACTCGTGGGTATTGATACTTGCAGATCTGGGTGATCTGTGGGAAAATACTCATGTGGATCTGGGTATTGATTTTGGCACCCTGGGTACCTGCATGGGTACTCACGGAATACTTGTGGGAATATTATTATATAAAATTATTTTTTACTAGGCTTGTCAACCTAGAACAGAAATGGCTGAAACATGGATTGAACCTAAGACCTCTGGGAACAAGCTTGGTCTGGTGCTCTAACCACTAAGCCACCCAGCCTCACTGGTAAAGACACACAATATATTATATATAGGGTTATGCAGAATTGATTTTATCACTTGTATCTAATTAATTGTGAATGTGTTTTGATCTTATCACTTGTATTATCTTAGATGTATATCTTTAGTATCTAATTAATTGTGAACACATTTTTGATCTTATCACTTAGATGTACATCCCAAGTATCTAATTAATTGTGAACACATTTTTGATCTTATCACTTGTATTAGATGTATATCCTAAGTATCTAATTAACTGTGAATGCATTTTTGATCTTATCACTTAGATGTACATCCCAAGTATCTAATTAATTGTGAACGCATTTTTGATCTTATCACTTGTATTAGATGTATATCCTAAGTATCTAATTAACTGTGAACGCGTTTTTGATCTTATCACTTAGATGTATATCCCAAGTATCTAATTAATTGTGAACGCATTTTTGATCTTATCACTTAGATGTACATCCTAAGTATCTAATTAATTGTGAATGCATTTTTGATCTTATCACTTGTATTAGATGTATATCCTAAGTGTTATGTCCAGTGCAGGACGTTCCACATGACTTGTGTGACAGCTCGGTCTGCGAATTCAGGTAAGGAACCAATAAGGCTCCTTGGAGTTCGGGTGGGTGAGTCAAAGTCAGAAGGGCTGCCCCTTAAGACAATGTTGAGCGGGGAAGTGCCAAAAGCACTGAGACGAACGAGTCAAGGGTTCAAAGGAGATGTCCAGAAGACAGGCACTGATGTATTCAATAAGTTGAGTCTGAGGTCTACAAGGTAGATACAGTGGACTTATATATGTAAGTAAACGGGTGTCTACGAGATAAGGATAACGAGGTCAGGTGGGCCCAAATATATGAAAGCGAAGGGCGTAAAGCCTGGCTTCTGATAGGGTATTAAGTAAGTGTCCAGTCATAAAGATAAAGGGATAACGAGATAAGAGATAAGAGGGTCAAGCATAGGTAAACAGCAGGTCAACAAGTCCAAAGCAAGTCATGGGGATGGGAGCAGGGCACGTGATGGATCCCAGGACAGAGACATGATCATAAAGTGCAGGGTAGGTGGTAGAGAGGGGTTGTCGTTGGGAAGGGTGAAGAAAACAGGGTTACTCGGCAGGCATTGTAACATCACCCCCTCTTCTGGTTCTAGCAGACCCAGCTAGAAATGACTCATACCATCATCATCCTGCACCAAGTCCAGATAATCATCTGCTACATTACAATCATCCAACATATAGTTCTCCTTGTCTGAATCCTGTGGACATCGGTGGGTGCGGAGGAACCCATATGGGCCACGCTGACCACATGAGTGACATAGATCATGGATTGGGCAATCCAGTTCGCAATGTCCAGAATTATGGCGGAGGCACTTGCTGCACCACCCAGAGGATTGATGATGGTTGGGGCAACTCCTACACAGCGGAAGATGCAGAACCTGCTCCAGTGGAGGTTGCTATGACAGTGCCGGCACCACTTGCGGTTGAGGGGACAGTTCCAGCTAATGTGGTACTTACTGTCACATCACCAGCAAGTCTCGCTGCGGGGGTTCTCGTGCATGCGCGGCATCTCGAACCAATTCAGTATTAGCCTTGGGGCGGCCCCCAATGATCGTGGGGGAAGGGGTCGTGCATAGGTGTCAGCATACCGTTCAGTGATGGTCTGGTATGCATCCCCCGTCTCCAACCTTTTCTGAATCTCCACCAACTCCTGCTCCACCTGGAACATCCCATTGGTCAATCTCACCATCATCTTTGTGTGCTCCTTGTACTGCTTGTTGAGTGTTGTGTGCAATGTTAGATTCTTCCACAGTCTCATTACTTCTGCTTTGAGATGGGGAAGGCGCATGTCATTCAGCACCTCGTCGATTGCAAAGGTGTGAGAGTCCTCAGTGGCCAGATGCCCGAGCTGCTCATCAGTCATTGTGTGATGAAGCCGTCCTGTATACCTTTCTTCTAAATAAACCGGAGCCCCATAAACAGGGCCGTCTTTCTTCATGCAGCCAGCAACATCCATTCCTCCATTGGTATAGAAAATGTATTTGGCTATGGCGACTGTCCCATCGGCCATGGTGATTTCAAGAGGGAAATACATCGATGAATTGGGGTTGTTGGCAAAGAACAGGAACTCGGGAATGTCGTCGTCCAGCTCCATGCCGAGCAGGTCATTGGGGTGTGGCTCCTCACTGTGTTCGAAGTCATCATTTGGGTTGGGGGATTGGTTCTTGACCCGGGCTTCAGCAGCTTCATAATCAATAGGCAAGGAGGGGCATGTAGACGGGTGAGCAGAGGGGAAGTTCTTGACAACTACAGTGGTGGCGGTGAAAGTGTTGACAGCGGCGTTGGCAGTGATGAAAGACATGATGAATTGTTCGGTGGTAGGATGTTGCTGTGAGAGCATGTACTGGGGGGTTTGATTGGGGTCTGAGGCAGTTCCTTTTAACTGTCCTTGGGTGCTTCTGGATGTTGGGTGTGGAACTCCGAGATAAGGACCAGAGCAAAGATATTCCTGGCTGGCTCCCACAAGTTGTTGGAGTCTGGGAATCCTTTCCACTTAACAAGGTAATGTAGCTTGCACCCTTGGCCTTTATGTAGTGAGTCTAGAATCTGTTCCACTTCCCATTCCGCTTCTCCATCAATAAGGTCAGGGGGGGGTCTCAGGAAGTTTTCCCCATGTAGGGATGTTTCTTTGTAAGGTGTCAAAAGTTTGGTGTGGAAGACCGGATGGATCTTCCATGTGGGTGGGAGTTTGAGTTCATATGACACATCTGACAGCTTCCTTGTTATCTCAAATGGTCCGTGACATCGGGGTGCTAGTTTGGTGGTTGGGTGTGACGTGTGGATGTTCTTCCCTTCCAGCCAGACAAGGTCATTGGTCTGATAAGGTGTGAACTTTGAAGGTCTTTCTGAAAGGACCTTTTGTGCCTTTAACAGGTTCTCATTGGCTGATTTCCAGATCTCTTCCCATTGGTTGACACGCTGCACAGCTGATGGGACGTTTATAGGTTTCTCGGTCCAGGTGGTTCGGGGCGTCCATCCCATGATGAGTGAAAATGGGGGGGTCTTAGTGGTGCCATTGGGCCAGGAGTTATGTGCAAACTCAGCCGTCACTAGCCAGTCAGCCCAATTGTCTTGTCGTCTGTTGCACCAAAATTGAAGATATTGCTCGAGCCACTGGTTTGTCCTTTCTGATTGTCCATCTGTCTGAGGGTGATAGGCCGTCGAGATGTTCTGAGTTATGTCCAAGACCTTGCAGAGTGCCTTGGCAAATGCAGAGGTGAAACGTGGGTCGTGGTCTGAAATGATCTTCTCGGGGAGGCCATAGTGCCTGTAGACATGATCTAGGTAGAGTTTGGCCACTCCTTCTGCTGTGACGGATTCATTGCATGGTATGAATAATGCCGCTTTCGAACAGTCATGGTTGGTGATGGTCAAGATGGAGTCAAAGCCTCTGGAAACGGGGAGTTTAACAATGAAGTCCATGGCAATGGTTTGGAATGGTTGTGAGGCTGTGGGTGTGATTGGGAATGGTGCTGGTGGGTGTGGGTGCATGTTTACTTTATTGGCTTGGCACTCTGTGCATCCTTTCACATAATCCTCCACATCCTTCTTCATATTTGGCCACCAGTAGTCTCATTTAGCCAGGGCGTACATGTTGGTAATGCCGGGGTGTCCTGCTGAGGGAAGGTGTCACAGCCAGGTCTCTGCTGTGTCAAGGGTCGTTCTGGTCAAGCCCCTTCAAGATATGGAGTATCTGCAAGGTCAAAACTGTCAAGGACAAGTCAGTTCCAGGATTAAGGTCAAGACTATCAAAGGCAAGTCAAGTCAGGGTGTCAAGGCGAACCACAGAGGGCCGCGGTCAGGGTTCAAGGCCCACACAAGGTAGGAGGGGCATGCGTGCAAGAGGCGAGTCGAAGCAGTGGCAATAAGCCCTGCTGGAGGTCTGGGGTGAAGGCTCCCTAAGTTGCAGCTTAGGGAGTTCAAGGGAATTCTGGGTGAAGCACAGTAAACCTGTATTAGATACAAGAGAACAGACTTAAAGTCTGTCTCTACTAGTGTCCTCCTTAAATACAAGTATTCTAGTGTCTTTGTAAGTAAAGGAGAATATTCAGTTCAGTAAAGTAAAAGTCCATGTGAATCTCCAGTGGAGATTGAGACAGGAAATGTAAGTGGTGTTGCACCCACTCCAAAAGTAAATGAGTGCCAGTCCAAGTCAGTCTAAGTCCGAAAATCAGATCAGATAAGAAAAGATCATCAACTCCAGTCACATGACTCGGAGTGAGAAGTCCAAACATTGAGATGAAAGTTGAACGCGTGTGGGTCGAAAAACCATCACAAAAGTCACACGTGCGTCACAAGCGCATCACAAACTGTTACATTGACAAAAAGCGTCACATCACCCCTGTTGTACGGTTGAGCTTGCCCCTAAGCTCAGTTGATTAGAGTCGCCCCAGTGACACGCAGGGGAAGGTGGAGATCTTTTGCGTCGTCGATGGCGTCGAGAGCGTCTGATCTCGTCTGATTGGAGTGTCATGTGAAGTTCTGGTTGGTGTGCGTGATGTGTCGTCCTCCAGATAAGATGTGGGTATCACAGTCGGCCCGGTCCGCTTGCTGCCGTCAACGCGCGAGTTCGTAGATAATATCTGGGTCGTCTATTAACATAATGGTAACGTGCAATCTCTGCGTAGGTCGCATGATCGCGAAGGTCGTCTAAGGCTAAGCCTATTAGGGATGTGAATCTTGATCCATCTCAAGGGAGCGTTTGTTGGAGGCGGAAGCGTTAAGGAAAGTAGCGAAGTTGTCTTTAATTGCCAGAATTTACCCCCCTCTCAAGACTGGTGCCGACCCTGGCGCCTAGATAGTGAACTAGAATACGCTTCGATAAGATCTGGTGCATGGCAATCTTGCTCATCGACCCAAGAGTTATCACTAGTGGGATAACCTTTCCAGCTGATTAAATATTGGAGTTTCTTTGAGCGCCCATAAGTGCAATGATTCAAGATAGTGTCCACTTCATACTCTTCTTCTTGATTGATAAGATCAGGAGGGGGCCTCGCGTAATTAGGGCCATGAGCATCAGTTTCCAGTAAGGCGATAAAAGATCAATGTGGAATACATTGTGAATCCTCATGTGGTCTGGCAGAGCTAAGCGATAGGCAACAGGGGAAATACAAGCTGAGATAGCAAATGGCCCATAGCGACGAGGGGCCAGTTTAGACGAGGGGAAATGAGTCTTCAGGTGCTTTCCTTCAAGCCAGACCTGCGCGCCGATCTCGAATTGTGGTCGGGCCGATAGATCCGTGGTCGTTCAGAGTGCATGTTCTGCGCAAGATCGAGCATCGCGTAGATTGCGCATATGCTCGTCAACCTGTGGAACGTTAGTATCACTAGCTTCAGCCTTCCAGTCAAACTGCATGCCGTGGATGAGTACATGCGGAGAGAGTTTCGTTTTATCATGTGGCCAAGAATTGTGGATGTATTCTGCAAGTGGTAGGTACTCGGGCCATCGGTGTTGATCCTCGCTTATCCAGAGTCGTAAGTACTGTTCGAGCCAAAGGTTCATGCGTTCACTAGATCCATCTGTCCGAGGGTGAAACACTGTTGATAAATTCTGTTGAACTTGAAGGACTTTTGCTAGCGCACACGAGAAATGCGATGTAAACCGCGGATCTCAATCGGAGATGATGCGTCGCAGGACTCCAAAGAACGGGAGGAGATGGCGATAGTAGAGCGTAGCAATGCCCTCACCTGTGATATCCTTAGAACAGGGTATGAATTTGGCTGCCTTAGAACATCCCTGATCTATGATCGTGAGTACCATGTCATACCTCCCAGCCGGCAGGAGATCCGTGATGAGATCCATAGCAATATATTGAAATGGGCCGTCAGTTGCCGGTACATCTAGTGGAAAGATTGGCGCCTTCTTCGTGAGTTTCAGCTTATTCTCCTGACATTTGGCGCATCCTTGGACATATTCTCATACAAATTCCTTCAGATCTCCTCCTTCAAACTCGCGTTGTACTCCGCGTGTGGTTTTGTCGATTCCAGGGTGTCCTGCTAACACATGATCGTGGTATCGTTGTAGAATTTCGCGTTGTTCTGGAAGGGTACTGGGGAAGGGACGTTTCATTGACTGCATCATCTTAACAAATAACTCTGCTGGTAAGACCGTGACTTCGTTGTTATCGTTCTCGCCTTGATCCGCATCTGGTCATTGGGAGAGCATGTCAGCAACGGTGTGGAGCTTCCCAGGGACGTGCTCCAGTGTGAAGTCGAAATCAGCCAATTCCTGAAGCCATCTAGCTTGTTGGTGATTGAGTTTCTGAGGTTCTTTGAAATACTGGAGATTGTTATGATCAGTGCGCACTTGGACTTTGTGCTTAGTGCCTAGGAGATATTGACACCACGATCTAAACGCAATGATGATCGCGAATAGCTCTCGATCGTAGATGTCCCAATTATGTTGTGTTGCATCTAAGGTTTTTGACAGGTAAGCGATTGGATGTAGTCATCCCTCGGGGTCCTTTTGGCTGAGGGTTGCCCCAAGAGCATAGCCTGAAGCATCCGCGTCTACGATGAAGGGCTCCTCGAAGTCCGGTTGCATTAACACAGGTTGGGAGGTTACGTGCTGTTTGAGGATGTCAAATGCTTTCTGTTCTGTTTCTGTCCATCTCCAGGGGTTCTTGGCGCTAGTAAGCACATTCAACGGAGCTGCAATTTTACTGAATCCTTGGATGAACCGTCAATAGAATTGGCAGAATCCGAGAAACGAGCGTATTTCTTTTACAGTTGTGGGCGTTTTCCAGGCTGCGATGCCTTCTACTTTGACTGGATCCATGTGGACCTGATTCGCTTCTAAAATAAGCCCTAGGTACTCGATGCGCGTTTGCTCAAAGGCGCATTTCCCTGGCTTAAGATAAAGATCCAATTGACTGAGTTTATCTAAGATGCGATGGACTTTGGACTGATGATCTCAGAGGTTGTGATTGGTGTGGATTAGAATGTCATCCATGTAGACAGTGAACCAGGCTTTCCCAGCTTCGTCTTGTTCGTTAAGTTCCTCTCTGAATTCCGCATTCATCATGGTCTGGAATGTTGCCGGAGAGTTTGTAAGTCCAAAGAACATAACGTTTGGTTCGTACAGGCCGCGATTGGTCTTAAAAGCTGCCTTCCATCTATCCTCAGGGACTATTTGGATGTTGTTATACCCCCAGCGGACATCCATCTTTGTGAATAAAGTGCTGCCGCGGACACGGTCGATGAGCTCGGGATCAATGGTAATGGATAAGTGTTTCAGATCGTCCACTGATTTAATTTGTGATAGTCCTGGACCGGTCTGAGTTTCCCATCCTTCTTCTTGATGAAGAAGAAGGGCGATGTGTATGGCGATTTTGACTCTTTAATATACCCCTTCTGTAGGTGCTCCTCTAGGAATTTGTTTAACGCGTCCTGTTCTCCTGGTCCCAGTGGGTAGATCTTACAATCTAGCGTCAACAGTGCATCTGGCTTTAATTCTATTCGGTGATCCCAAGGCCGGGCCTCAGGGAATCGCTGCGCTTCCTGGTCGCTGAACACCTTCTGATGTCGATGGTACTCCTTCGGCACGATCTGATCCCAAGAGCGCTCAAGATTATCTTTTGCTTTGATCGCTAATTCCTGAGCGATGTTCAATCTTCGAATGTGTGCTCCTGGTACGCTGAGTTGGATCGATTGCATCAAACGCCCTTGCGTCCAGTTTATGAGCGGGTTACTAGCAGCGAACCAGGGATAGCCTAAGATCATTTGGTCTGTTCCGATCACGCAATGTAGAATCGGTGTCGCTTAGATTGGTTGTTGGTAGTTATATCGAGATCCACATATTGATCAATGTTCGGGGTGGCATTAGGGGTTCCATCAGTGTTTGTAATTTCTTGGGGATCATGAGTCGTTTGGTCGGGAGTCGGTATTTGATGACTGTTCTGTGATTGATAAAATTCTCTGTTGCACCACTATCAACAAGTGCCTCTATGCTGGCCTTCTCTTTCACACCATGGAGAGGGATAACCACATTCATTGCCCAGATAGGTGAGATGAATACATGATGTGAAACTATTGCTCGAATGAATGCTGCGCCGTTCAAGCGATACAAAAAATCCTTGTCATTTTTAAATTGACCCTGCAGTTCGAGGCGTTGGTTGTTGGTCATGGATTTCAAGGAAGCCGCGATTGCCGCAATATTCACTGTCGGCTTTGAGACGTTTGATCTGGTGGGTACTGTTGCAGTCGTCAGAGTGACATTTGTGATAGTGGCAGTCCGGGTCGGGGCAGTCGTAGTTTGTCGTGGTGTTTTGTCTGGGCAATCTCTAATAAGATGTCCTTGGCGTCCACACTCAAAGCATCGACCCTCTCTTCTATAATGTTCTTTGTCCTCCGTGGTAACTGCCTTTCTGTTTGTCCCGATGTTCATGGTATTTGGAGCGCATCATCGAGGGAGCGTGAATTTTACCCCTTGATTACCGTTTCGACTAGTGGTTGTTGTTTTGTTTCCAAGAAGGCTCTGGATGAAGACCCAGTTCGCGTGGTATCTTCGAGCTGAATTTGCTGTTTCGTCAAACGTCTGGGGGCTGTCCTGGGTAGTCATGGTCTGCACGAGTCTCCGTGGTAATCCTTTCTGGAAACTCTGCCGTGTTGCCAGGTCATCCAGGTGCAGTCCGGCCTGAGCTGCGAGATCTCGGAAATCAGCGATGTAATTGTCAATGCTTCCATTTGTCATTCGGAGTTTCTCTAACTCTCCTAGTGCTTTTTGCTCAGCGTTTTCATCGGCGAATGCCGCCTGAAACGTTTGTCGGAATTTCTCCCACGGGTGCGGCTCTTGAATTCTGATATGGGCTACATTGGCTAGCCACCTCGTCTGCTCTGTCACCCATTGGCTAATCTTGGGTCCTCTCATTAGGGCCAACACATACGATATTCTGGAGATCTCGTTTTTTATGGCTGTCACTTGGCTATTCAGGAAGATGTGGAGCTCTACTTGAGCCCACCAATGCTCTGCCTCTCCTCAGTTTCCGTCGAAGAATGGGGGCGGTACCCCTTCTATTCATCCTCCGGTCGTCTCGTCTTTGGGTGTCATGGTTGTTAGTAAGTCTGTGTATTCTCCTTCTGGGTCTTCTGGGTTAGCTGATTGTTGTCGTTGTCTAGGTTGGGGTTCATGAAATGTGGTCGACATCGGGTCCAGATTTGCTCCTGTTGGTAGTGCTTTGAAAATCGGTTGGAGGATATGTTCGGTTAGTGGGGTTCTGGAGGGTTTAGGTGCGTTTATTTCAGTTTCGTTTGGGGCTACTCTAATAGCCTCTATCTGTCCTAGGTAGTTAGGATGGACGTGGTACCAAGTCTTGGTAAAGGTCGACTGCGAGCCGCGTATGTCAGTAGGGAACCCAATATCCCCTGAAAGGTGTGTTCTCCTTTCGTAATTCTAACCAGCGTGTGTTCCTTTTCAGCTCCGGGTCGACGTCGTCGGTTAGTCGGATGGGAAGGAGGTCGTCTACAGGTGCAAGATTCGTTTCGATGGAGGTCAATGGAAATCCCTGGAGTAGTCACATTTCCAGTCGAGGTTCAAGTAAGGATTCGGGGTTTGTTGGTTTGGTGTCGTGTGGGACACTGTCAGTCAGGGAATCACTCGCAAGAAGGGTGAAATGGTTCTGGTTCTCAGGTAAGATTCTTTCAAGGTTCTGTGTTACTGATCTGTCCCCTAGGTTTCGGGTTGGCGACTGGTACTCGAAGGGTGTGTTGTCTGTCGAAGGTGTCTGCGACTCTTGCGTGGAGTAGGATGTCGTCTGTCGAAGGGGGTCTGGGGTTCACGCGTGGCGTAGGATGTTGTCATTCGGGGATTCGGGAAAAGGGGGAGTTGTTGTGCGAAGGCGTCCGAGGTTCCCTTGCGGAATAAGACGTCTTCATTCAGGGTTTGGGAAAGGGGCACGTTGTCATCGCCTTGTGGGTCTGGGTAAGTCTTCTTTCTTCTTAAGTTCTGGGGCCGGCGATCGGGGTCATTGGTGTCTGGGTGTCTGGTGTTGGGGCGAGGGACGTGTCGTCGTCGCCTTGCGCATTCGGTAAGTTCTTTTGTTCTAAGTTCGATTAAGTCTGTTCTAATGTCACAGCCAGGTCTCTGCTGTGTCAAGGGTCGTTCTGGTCAAGCCCCTTCAAGATATGGAGTATCTGCAAGGTCAAAACTGTCAAGGACAAGTCAGTTCCAGGATTAAGGTCAAGACTATCAAAGGCAAGTCAAGTCAGGGTGTCAAGGCGAACCACAGAGGGCCGCGGTCAGGGTTCAAGGCCCACACAAGGTAGGAGGGGCATGTGTGCAAGAGGCGAGTTGAAGCAGTGGCAATAAGCCCTGCTGGAGGTCTGGGGTGAAGGCTCCCTAAGTTGCAGCTTAGGGAGTTCAAGGGAATTCTGGGTGAAGCACAGTAAACCTGTATTAGATACAAGAGAACAGACTTAAAGTCTGTCTCTACTAGTGTCCTCCTTAAATACAAGTATTCTAGTGTCTTTGTAAGTAAAGGAGAATATTCAGTTCAGTAAAGTAAAAGTCCATGTGAATCTCCAGTGGAGATTGAGACAGGAAATGTAAGTGGTGTTGCACCCACTCCAAAAGTAAATGAGTGCCAGTCCAAGTCAGTCTAAGTCCGAAAATCAGATCAGATAAGAAAAGATCATCAACTCCAGTCACATGACTCGGAGTGAGAAGTCCAAATGTTGAGATGAAAGTCGAACGCATGTGGGTCGAAAAACTGTCACAAAAGTCACACGCGCGTCACAAGCGCATCACAAACCGTTACATTGACAAAAAGCATCACAGAAGGTTGTGGTGAAAATGGATCACCCCCCTCTTAATGTTGTTGCCACCGGTGACAACGAGACGATCCCCATCCTTCCACCATAGGCTGTTAATCTTCTTCAGATTATGTGCCTCTGCCCATGATTCACATAACTACTGGTTCATATTCTGTGATACCTGAGCCCACAGGTCCATGTCATGAAGACTGATGACTGCATTCTTTGCAAAAACCTCTTCTGGGAGTACCGTGATATTACTATTGTCTTCTTCTCCACTGCTTAAATCGGGTCATTGTGACAGGGCGTCTGCATGTGCATTGCAACTTCCTGTGATATGTTTCAGTATGAAGTTGTACTCTTCCAGCTCCAAGACTTTGTGAGCGACCCGTTGGCTATTCTTGTGGGGTTCCTTCCAATAAAGTAAATTGGAGTGATTGGTATGGATAATGGTCTTGTGAGGTGTCCCTGCTAGGTATGGTCGCCAATGTTGTAGTGCTTTTACAATGGCGAGCAATTCTCTATCCCAGATGTCATAATTTCATTCTGCTGGTGAAAATGTCTCCGAGTAGAAAGCAACCGGGTGAAGTAGTCCCATTATATCCCTCTGATTCAATATGGCGCCGTTGGTGAAGTGGGATGCATCGACTTTGAGTTCAAAGGGCTTCTCCAGATCTGGCTGTAGGAGGACTGGTTCTGAGCTGATGATATCTCGGATTTGCTCAAAGGCTCGCTGCTGTTCATCTGCCCAATGCCAAGGTACATCCTTTTTTAACAATCTGTTCAGTGGTTGGGCAATCCCTGAGAATCCCTGGACAAATCATTGATAAAAGTTGCAAAATCCAATGAAGGATCGCACATCCTTGACACACATGGGTGTAGGCCATTCCCGGATTCCTTGTACCTTCACCAGGTCCATCTGCACATGTCCTCCCTCTAGGATAACTCCCAGGTACTCGACACTTTGTTGTTCGAACGAGCACTTGGCTGGTTTGAGGTACAGGTCATATTTGTGCAGGATGTCTAGCACCTGGTGCACTCATTCTCGATGATGGGTCAAGTTGTTTGTGGTAGCCACTAGTATGTCATCCATGTACACCACTACTTCGCCTGTAAGGATGAGGTCATGGAAAATGTGGTTCATCATAGATTGAAAGGTGGCAGGCGAGTTGGTAAGACTGAAGAACATAATGTTTGGCTCAAAGAGCCCCTGGTTGGTTTTAAATGCCGCTTTACATTGGTCTCCTTCCTTGATCTGAATATTGTTGTAACCCCAGTGGACATCCATTTTAGAGAACAAGGACTTGTCCCACATGGTATCGATGAGCTCTGATATAAGCGGCAACGGGTAGGTGTTTTTCACAGTATAGGTGTTTATCCGTCAGTAATCCTGAACAGGTTGAAGTTTGCCATCTTTCTTTTTGATGAAGAAGAATGGCGACGTGTATGGTGACTTTGATGGATGAATGTACCCTTTCACAAGCTGTTCCTCAAGGAATGTTGTGAGCGCTGTCTGTTCTGCCTGTGATAATGGGTAGATTTTACAGTCGACTGCTGATGGGGTGTCAGGTATGAAATCAATGGTGTGGTCCCATGGTTGTGCAGGGGGAAAGTGTTGCGATTCCTCCTCTGAGAATACCTTCCAGTGTCAGTGATACTCCTCTGGCACTACTTCCTCGAAAGTCTTTTCTGTATGCCCCTCCACTGCCTTCTGCACAAGTTCTGATGCTTTGGTAGTGAAGCAGTAACCCGGGTCCTCTTCCTCTCTCTCTGTCCTTCATACTGCCGAATGTCGAGCCGTGTAGTCGTACCCCATCGATGTGATGAGAACAGGGTAGGAGTCTTTGTCCATGGTCGCATCGCTCCAGTTGACTTTGGGTTTGAATGCAGCGAGCCAGGGATATCCCAGAACTAAATCCTCTTCGCCTAAATTGGTGACTAGAAAGCAGATGACTTTCGTCCTTTCCCCTACTTGGACATTAAGGTCAGTGTAGTGTGTAATCTTTCCTGCTTGATTGGCAGTTCCATCAATATTCCAGATATTCTTTTCCTGGGGGAGTGCCAGCATCCCTAATCCCATGGTTCTTGCCATTTGTGGGCTGATGAAGTTATTGGTGGCTCCTGAATCAATCAGGATGTCACAGTCGGCTGTCTTCTGTGTAGTCTCGAAATGTACTGGTATTTTCAGGGATTTGAAGCAACTAGTATACACAGAGGTTACATGTAATGCTTGTGCCCAGGCCAATGGGTTTGAGCCAATCAAAAATCCTTTTTAGCAAATGCCTTCTCTACCAGAATGGCTCGCACTTCTTCGCTCTCCTTCATCATGTTCGCCCATATTTCTTGCACCTTTTCTTCCTTCATCGGCATTTTCTTGTCAACAGTTGGTGGGTTGTTACAGATAGGTGTAACAGTTGCTTCCACCACTCGTACTCCTTTTTTTGGGCATTCCCTTGACATGTGTCCTTGCGCTTTGCAGTGAAAGCACCTTCTGTTACGACCCTACTCTTTTCCTGACCCTTACACTGCACCTCCCCCTTGTACCACACTTGAGTGTCCATTCCCCTATTCCACCATCCCTTGACCACTTTGGCCCCAGAACCCAGATGCCTATGGCCTTGTGCCTAGGACCTTTGACTTGATGCCCTTGGCTTACTGCCTTGGGACCCTGTCTGATGCCTGTGGCCTGTGTGCCCAGGACCCCACCCTGATGCCTGTGATATGACACTCATAGGACCCCATTCCTGACACCTGCACCTGACCCACTGATAGTTCAGCTACTGTGCTGTTGGCTGTAGACCCCCCTTCTCCTGATGCTTGGCCTTTGTCTTGGCCAGTATCTGTACCCTGTCTCTGTGGCTGACACCCATAGGATCTCTGACACTGTCCCTGCCAATCTAATCTTCGACTTTGGCTTGTACTTGACCCTCTGCCAGTCATGTGACTCCTGGCCATGTGACTCCTGGCCATGTGATCCTTGACCATGTGATCCCTAACCATGTGACTTTGGACCATGTGATCCCTGACCCTGATCACAGCATCTTCATCTGATCATTTACCCTTTTCTGATCACATGGCCCATCTGGCTTATCATTCGCTTCTCTGATTCCTGTGGGAGTATCCCCACATCCACCCTGACTCCTGTGGGACCTGTTATCTCCCCATTTACCCCTGACCCTGGTGGGAATCCTCCCACACTGATATGACTCCTGTGGGGCTGTCCCACATGATTATGCTTCTGATAAGGCTTATCCTTATCATGGACTATACTTGACATCTTATCTGCTATTGGATGATAAGGACTCTGACCCTGTTCCTGATTAGCTACAAACCAGATCCCCATACAGTATATAAGACCCTGTAGACAGTTTGTACAACCCCAGATTTGACCTCTTGGGCCTTCAGCCTAGAGATCTTAGACCCCAATACATCAGAAGCCTTTTCCCCCCTTTTCTGCATCCTTGAGATCCCTGCAGGGACCCCCATTGCCTCTGGCAATGGGTGTGTACCCTTCCTTTTGAACCCCTCTGCCACTTCCCTTGAGCTCAGTTTGCTTGACGTGCTTCTGGCACTGCAGCTGAGTCTGATTCCCACTCAACAGCCTTAGGGGATTAGCTCCCTTTGGCTGACTCTTCCCGTCTTTCTCTGTGCTTGGTTATAGCACAACTTCCTATCCATCCTGAAGCTAAGAGCCTGGCCCTGTTGAGCCAGGCTTGTTGTAGATCCCGGACCCACAGTGTCGGGTGCCGCGGATGTGGCTGACTAGTGCCGGACTAATGTCAGTGGACTCACGCCGACCGGTGCATGTCGCACAGCAACGCCCCGCTGAGCGTTACACCTTCCTTCTTTCATCAACATCTGCCTTTCATCTTCAGTGAGTGCAACCTGTGCTCTGGTTCTGTCGGCAGAGGTATCCATGGCATTAGGATCCCTCTGACTGGTGTGCATGGGCTTGATCCCAAAGGCAGCCTTCCATTGGTTGTGGGTCTTTCCCTTCCTTGTATCAACTCCAAAGTGCGTCTGGAAGTTGAGGTAATCCTGCTGCTGTTGTTGAGCAGCATCAACCCATGTGTCCCAGTCATTGGGGTGGTGGAACTGGATAATATTCTTTACCAATGGGTTTGGTAACCCCTGGGAGAAGAGATCCAGTGTTGCCTCTTCGTCTGTATCGTAGCTGGCCCTGTTTGTAATGCTCAGCGGGGCATTGCTGTGTGACATGCACCGGTCGGCACAAGTCCACTGATGCTAGTCCGGCACTAGTCAGCCACATCCGCGGCACCTGACACTGTGGGTCCGGGAGCTTCAGCAAGCCTGGCACAACAAGGCCAGGCTCTTAGCTTCAGGGTGAATAGGAAGTTGTGCTATAACCAAGCACAGAGAGAGACAGGACAAGTCAGCCAAAGGGAGCTAATCCCCTAAGGCTGTTGAGTGGGGACAGGACCTGGCCACAGTGCTAGAAGCACACCAAGTGGACCAAAGTCAGAGAGGGCAAAGGAAGGGAAGCCAGAGCATCAACAGTCATCTGGGTAATGGATGGGATTTGGAACAGAAGTGCACACCCATTGCCAGAGGCAATGGGGTCCTTCCAGAGATTATGAAGAATGAAAAAGGGCAAATAGGCCCCTCTGTATTCCATGACTAGGGAAACTCTAGGCTGAAGGCACAAGAGGTCAAATCTGGGGTCGTACAAACTGTCTACAGGGTCTTATATACTGTATGGGTCTGGTCTGTAGCTAATCAGAGATGGGGTCAGAGTCTGTCACAGTTAGGTGCAGAACTGTGTCGGGATCGTGTGGGAGCTAGCCTCCCAAGTCGCGTCAAGATAGGTCAAGGCTCTAGGTCACAGCAAAGTCAAGTTCTGGTCAAGCCCATGATGAAGTCGGAGGGCACGTGTGTGAGATTCGAGGTCGACAGCAGAGACTCTAAGTCCTGCAACAAGTTCAAGATGATGAAGGCTCTCCAAGTCACATCTTGGAGAGTTCAAGTGGGGCTCTAACTGGGAGGACTCAAGGATTCCGAAGCACCTTTGATTGAACACAAGAGAACAGACTTAGGTCTGTCTCTCTACTTTACTGCACTTTAAATACAGGTGGGTTTAGCTATGTCATAGTGGGTAGAAGGTTCTAGTACTATGATGTATGATCTAGTGGTTGCGCAGTAGAACTAGCTAGAACCAAGGAGAAGGAGGAGGGGTTGAGCCCTCAGTAAGCAACAGTAATGTAGTGTGTCAATAAAAGTCCGTTTCTTTGTCAGTCAGTCTCATGTCACCTTGGCCAGTGTAAAATCTGTCACAGAGTCCTTATCATCCAATAGATAAGAGGTCAAATATAGTCCATGATAAGGATAAGCCTTATCAGAAGCATAGTCATGTGGGGCAGCCCCACAGGAGTCATATCAGTGTGGGAGGATTCCCACCAGGGTCAGGGGCGAATGGGGAGATGACAGGCCCCATTGAAGTTGGATCAGTGTGGGAATACTCCCACAGGAGTCAGAGGAGAGGGTTGAGTGACTGATGGGTCAGATGATCTAAGGGGTCATGATCAAGGTCCAAGGTCACATGGTCAAAGGGGTCACGTGGTCTGAGGTCATGTGGTCAAGGGTCACATGGCAGGTCATGGCTTTGAGTCCATGTCATGTGTCTACAGGTCACATGGTCTGGAAGGGTAAGTACAAGCCAAAGTCATCTTGTGTTCAGAGTCAGGTTTGGCAGGGACAGTGTCAGGGATCCCATGGGTGTCAGCCACAGGGACAGGGT
This sequence comes from Multifurca ochricompacta, assembly GCA_022496185.1. Lineage (NCBI taxonomy): Eukaryota > Fungi > Basidiomycota > Agaricomycetes > Russulales > Russulaceae > Multifurca > Multifurca ochricompacta. The sequence continues at coordinate 20,622 of WTXG01000066.1, read as the reverse complement.
ATGGATCCTGGCCAAGACAGAGGCCAAGTATCAGGGGACGAGGGAATGCAGCCATCAGCACAGTAGCTGAACTAGTAGTGAGTCCAGTGCAGGTGTCAAGGGTAGGGGGTCCTGAGAGCGTCATGTCACAGGCATCAGGGTGGGGTCCTGGGCATACAAGCCACAGGCATTGGGTCCTAGGCACAAGGCCATAGGCATCTGGGTTCTGGGGCCAAAGTGGTCAAGAGATGGTGGAGTAGAGGAATGGACAGTCAAGTGTGGGAAAAGGGGAGGTGTAGTATGAGGGTCAGGAAAAGAGTAGGTTTGTAACACTGTTGGCCAGACTTCTGAACTTTGCTACATAGGTGTCCAGTTCTCCCTTCTCCATCTTTAGAGTTTTTAACTCTTGAGCAGCCTTCTGCTTGGCCTGCCCATCTGTGAATGCATCTTTGAACCTCTGGGCAATGGTTTCCCAAAGGCCTTCACTAGTGGTGCGACACCCACTTTCAATCTGCTCATTCAGCCATTCCAGCTGTTCCATTGTCCAGTTGTCCACTGCCTCTCCTCGAATTAATGATAAGAAGAGGTTGGTGCACTGGAAGGGGTTGATGATCTGGGGGACATTGTGGTTGAAGTTTTTGAAAGTTGTAAACTCCAACATAAACTTCTTGCTTTGTGATCGGTCTCCTGTGAACGTCTGTGGTAGTACCCCTGACAATTGTCCCAACAGTGGGGGAATGTTCGGTGGCAACATGGCTGGGGGCGGAGGGGGAGGAGGAGCCAGGTCAGGAAGCTGGGTGGCGATAGTAGACATTCCTTGGTAAAATGGGGTGACGGTGTTGGTGGACTGTATAGAAATCTGGGGAGTTGTCAAAGCGGGGGCTCTGGACATGGCAGCTCCGGGTGCAACTGGGGTGGTAGTCGACGCTAATACCAGTGCTTCTTTGCTAGGTTCTTCTACATACTCTTCTGGTTCAGAGTCCGTGACAATGGCTGGGGGATTTTCTCTCCACGGTCCTAATCCGAATTCAGGTGGGGTGGGTCCTGTAGTAACCCAAGAGTGTCGGCTATCTAAGTATTGGATACGATACCAAACTCTTTTTTCATCGTCGTATTCTACCGGTTGGTATCTTCCATCATGATAGATGTAGTATCCAAACTCAGACTCAAAATCCTTCCAGGTGGCAGAGCCAAGTACTTGCTGTGAAAGATTATTCTTGTCTCTGCGGTCGATGAGTTCTTCTCAAAAGAGGGTCTGACTGCAGCTGGAAGCCACGATGAGAGACTCGACTTGATGTTACGTCTGGTGCGGGATGTTCCACACGACTTGTGTGACAGCTTGGTCTGCGAATTCAGGTAAGGAACCAATAAGGCTCCTTGGAGTTTGGGTGGGGTGAGTCAAAGTCAGAAGGGCTGCCCCTTAAGACAATGTTGAGCGGGGAAGTGCCAAAAGCACTGAGACAAACGAGTCAAGGGTTCAAAGGAGATGTCCAGAAGACAGGCACCGATGTATTCAATAAGTCGAGTCTGAGTGTTACGAACCCCGTCTTCGCCCGTATTCTTTTTCCTACCTAACAACGACCCTTCCCTGCCACCCACTCTCCACTACCAGATCACGTCTCCATCGTGGGATCCATCACATGCTCTTTGCCCATCCCCGTGACTCACTTGTTTATGTATCTTTGGCTGTCCTTATCTTTGCTTATCGCTTATCTTCTTATCGTACGACCGGACACTTACTTAATTCCCTATCAGTAGAAGCCAGGCTTTACGCCCTCCGCTTCCAGCTATTTGGGCCCACTTGACTCCGTAATTCTTATCTTTAGACGCTCATTCGATTACGTATATAAGTCCGCTGTAGCTACGCTGTAGACCTCAGACTCGACTTATTGAATACATCGGTGTTTGTCTTCTGGACTTCCCCTTGAAACCTTTGACTCGATCGTCTCAGTGCTTTTGGCACTTTCCACTCAACATCGTCACTAGGGAACAGCCCCTTTGACGTTGACTCACTCATCCGAACTCCAAGAGGTCTTATTGACCCCTTATCTGAATCCACGAACGAAGCTGTCGCACAAGTCGTGCAGAACGTCTCACACCGGACGTAACACTGAGGTCTACAAGGTAGATACAGCGGACTTATATACATAAGTAAACGGGTGTCTACGAGATAAGGATAATGAGGTCAGGTGGGCCCAAATATATGAAAGCGAAGGGCGTAAAGCCTGGCTTCTGATAGGGTATTAAGTAAGTGTCCAGTCATAAAGATAAAGGGATAACGAGATAAGAGATAAGAGGGTCAAGCATAGGTAAACAGCAGGTCAACAAGTCCAAAGCAAGTCATGGGGATGGGAGCAGGGCACGTGATGGATCCCAGGATGGAGACGTGATCATAAAGTGCAGGGTAGGTGGTAGAGAGGGGTCGTCGTTGGGAAGGGTGAAGAAAATGGGGTTACTCAGCAGGGATTGTAACACTAAGTATCTAATTAACTGTGAATGCATTTTTGATCTTATCACTTAGATGTACATCCCAAGTATCTAATTAATTGTGAACGCATTTTGATCTTATCACTTGTATTAGATGTATATCCCAAGTATCTAATTAACTGTGAACACATTTTTGATCTTATCACTTAGATGTATATCCTAAGTATCTAATTAATTGTGAATGCATTTTTGATCTTATCAATTAGGCATGATCCTGGCATCTCTGTACCGACATGTGCTGATGCGTGCATTCTTAAGCCTACCTTCCTAGATAGGAAGGCAATGCACGGTCTGATTGGTGCGCCCCACACTTTGCATTTTTTCGCATTTCTATAGATATTGTAACTGATTCTTGTTTTATTTTGGATTGGATGCATGATCTGACTTGAAACTTTGTGGGATTGTAGTAATATATATATTCTTTCTGTGTATGCAAGATGAAGATCTCTGGCTGCCTCAAACCTTACAAGTAAACCTACGAGTATACCCATGAGTACTTGGATCTGTGCGAGTATAGGACTTGTGGCTCTGGGTGATCCGTGGGAACATACTCATGCAGATCCGAGTATGGGATTATCTAATCTAAATACCCACAAGTTTGGATCCGGGTAACTCACAAGTGCACTTGTGCTAGGCCCTAACTGCATCCCAGTGCCATGGCACATCCTTTTTCAGGAGATCATTCAATGGTTGTGCAATGCCCAAGAATCCCTTGACAAAACATCAGTAGAAGTTGCAAAATCCAATGAATGATTGGACATCTTTGATGCAGGTTGGTGTAGGCCACTCTCAGATCCCTTGTACTTTAATGGGGTCCATGTGCACTTGCCCTCCTTCTAGGATAACTCCTAAGTACTCAATGCTCCATTGTTCAAAGGAACATTTTGCTGGTTTGAGGTATAAATTGTGTTCACCCAGGATGTCCAATACCTGGTGCACTCATTCTTGATGATGGTCTAAGTTGTTGGTGGTTGCAACCAGGATGTCATCCATGTAGACAACTACTTCACCAGTGAGGATGAGATTGTGGAAGATGTGATTCATCATGGCCTGGAATGTCACTGGTGAATTTGTAAGACCAAAGAACATGATGTTTGGTTTGAACAACCCCTGGTTGGTCTTGAACACCGCTTTGCATTGGTCTCCCTCTTTGATCTGTACATTGTTATAACCCCATTGTACATCCATCTTTGAGAAGAGGGACTTATCCCTCATGGTGTCAATGAGCTCAGCGATGAGGGGCAGGGGATAGGTGTAACGCTCAGCGGGGCATTGCTGTGCGACACGCACCGGTCGGCGCAAGTCCACTGAGACTAGTCCGGCACTAGTCAGCCACATCCGCGGCACCCGACACTGTGGGTCCGGGATCTTCAGCAAGCCTGGCACAACAAGGCCAGGCTCTTAGCTTTAGGGTGAATAGGAAGTTGTGCTATAACCAAGCACAGAGAGAGAGAGGACAAGTCAGCCAAAGGGAGCTAATCCCCTAAGGCTGTTGAGTGGGGACAGGACTTGGCCACAGTGCTAGAAGCACACCAAGTGGACCAAAGTCAGAGAGGGCAAAGGAAGGGAAGCCAGAGCATCAACAGCATCTGGGTAATGGATGGGATTCGGAACAGAAGTGCACACCCATTGCCAGAGGCAATGGGGTCCTTCCGGAGATTATGAAGAATGAAAAAGGGCAATAAGCCCTTCTGTATTCCGTGACTAGGGAAACTCTAGGCTGAAGGCACAAGAGGTCAAATCTAGGGTTGTACAAACTGTCTACAGGGTCTTATATACTGTATGGGGATCCGGTTTGTAGCTAATCAGGAACAGGGTCAGAGTCCTTATCATCCAATAGCAGATAAGATGTCAAATATAGTCCATGATAAGGATAAGCCTTATCAGAAGCATAATCATGTGGGACAGCCCCACAGGAGTCATATCAGTGTGGGAGGATTCCCACCAGGGTCAGGGGTAAATGGGGAGATAACAGGTCCCACAGGAGTCAGGGTGGATGTGGGAATACTCCCACAGGAATCAGGGAAGCGAATGATAAGCCAGATGGGCCATGTGATCAGAAAGGGGTAAATGATCAGATGAAGATGCTGTGATCAGGGTCAGGGATCACATGGTCCAAAGTCACATGGTCAGGGATCACATGGTCAAGGATCACATGGCCAAGGGTCACATGGCCAGGAGTCACATGACTGGCAGAGGGTCAAGTACAAGCCAAAGTCATCTAGTTGTCTGGACTGGTCAGATTGGCAGGGACAATGTCAGGGGTTCCTATGGGTGTCAAGCACAGGGACAGGGTCAGGAGCAGTGGCCAAGGCATAAGCCAAGGCAGCAAGGAAGGGTGGTGTACATCCAACAGTGTAGCAGCATAACTACCAGCAGGTTAGGTGTAAATGGTGGCATGGGAGGTCAGTCCTATGAACAATGTCACAGGAATCAGGGTAGGGTCCTGGGCACACAGGCCACAGGCATCAAGGAAGGTCCCAAGGCAACAGGCCAAGGGCATCAAAGAGTGGTCCAGAGAAGGAGGAGATCAAGGATGGTGCAAAGAATAAGGCATGGTGTGCAGGGCCAGGAAAAAGAGTAGGGTCGTAACAATAGGCATTCTTCACTGTGTAGGTGTTAATTTGTCTGTAGTCTTGGATGGGTCATAGTTTGCCATCCTTCTTTTTAATGAAGAAGAAGGGTGAGGCATATTGTGACTTAGATGGGCAAATGTATCCCTTTGCCAAATGCTCTTCAAGAAACTCAGTCAGTGCAACTTGTTTGGACTGGGATAGTGGGTAGATTTTGCAGTCTATTGCTGCTGGTGCATCAGGTACGAGGTCGATGGCATGATCCCATGGTTGCACAGGTGGGAAGCACTGTGATTCTTCCTCAGAAAACACCTTCCAGTGCCAGTGATAGGCATGTGGCACTATGTCACTGTAGGTCTTCTCCACTTGCCCCTGTACTGCCTTTTGGGCTAGTTCTGATGCCTTAGTAACATAACCATGGCCCAGGTTGTCTTCTTTGTCTATGCTTGTGGTTCTTACTGCTGGGTGTCTGACTGCATAATCATAACTGAGCAAAGTGATAATGGTTGGATAAAAATCTTTGTCCATCATTGCATCAGTCTAATTGATCTTTGGTTTGAAGGCAGTGAGCCACAGGTATCCCAGAATGAGGTCTTCATCCCCTAAGTTGGTTATAAGGAAGTGAATGACCTTCATTGTCTCTCCAACCTGAACATTTAGGTTGGTATAATGTGTGATCTTTCTGGTGCGATTGGCCATTCTGTCAATATTCCAGATATTCTTTTCCTGGGGAAGTGCCAGCATCCCTAGGCCTAAGGTTTTGACCAGTCTTGGACTAATAAAATTATCAGTGGCTCCAGAGTCCACTAAAATATCTTGATCAGCCATCCTCTGTGTAGTCTTGAAATGAACTGGTATTTTTAATGACTTGAATTGACTAGTATACACAGAGGTAACATGGAGTGCTCATGCCCAGGCTGATGGGGTGGAGCTTAACAAAAATCCTTCTTTGCAAACGCCTTTTCAACTAGAATGGTGCACACTTCCTCACTTTCCTTCATCATATTTGCCCATATGTCTTGGGCCTTCTCTTCCTTGGTTCTTTTGTCTACAGCAGGTGGGTTATTCTGGGCAGGGGCTGCAGGTGCCATAGTTGCTTCCGCAACTCATACTCCCTTTTTTGGGCAGTCCCAAGACATATGCCCCTGTGCCTTGCAGCAGAAGCATCACCCTTCCTTCATCAGCATCTGCTGCTCATCTTCTGTAAGCGTAGCCCTTGCCCACACTCTATCTGCAGAGGTATCCATTGCGTTGGGATCCCTCTGTGTGGCATGCATTGGTTTGACCCTGAATGCTGTCTTCCACTGATCTCTAGTCTTTCCCTTTTTTGTGTTGACTCTGAAGCATGTTTGGAAGTTGAGATAGTCCTGCTGCTGTCTTCATGCAGCATCAACCCATTCATCCCAGTCATGTGGGTGGTGGAATTGGATAATGTTTTTGATGAGTGGGTTTGGTAGACCCTGGGAGAAAAGGTCCAGGGTGGCTTCCTCATCCATGTCATAGCCTGCTTGATTTGCCAGGCTCCTGAACTTGGCCATGTAGGCGTCAAGATCCCCCTTTTCCATTCTTAGTGACTTCAGCTCTCTTGCTGCTTTTTGTTTTGCCTGCCCATCTGTGAATATGTCTTTGAATCTTTGGGCAATGGTTTCCCACAGGCCCTCACCTGTCGTGCAATGCCTGCTCTCTATCTGCTCATTCAGCCACTTGAGCTGCTCCATTGTCCAATCATCTACTGCATCACCTCTAATCAGTGAGAGGAAGAGGTTGGCATGCTGGAAGGGGTTGATGATTTGGGCAACATCATGGTTGAAGTTTTTGAATGTGGTGAACTCCAACATGAACTTCTTACTCTGGGAGCGATCTCCCATGAAGGTCTGGGGCAAGACCCTGGAAAGGTGTCTGGACAGTGGGGGAATGTTTGGGGCAATGGTGACTGTGGGGGGAGGAGCAGGGGGAGCAGGGTCAGGAAGTTGGGTGGCGATGGTTGACATATTCTGGTGGAACAGGGTGATGGTGTTGGCAGATTGTATTGATATCTGGGGAGTTGTCAAAGCAGGGGCTCTGATTGTGACAACTGCAGGTGCAACCAGGGGTGTAGTCAATGCTAATACTGGTGCGTCCTCACTATTTTCTTCAACATATTCTTCTGGTTCTGAGTTGGTGATGATTGCAGGTGGGTTTTCTCTCCACAGTCCAAGACCAAATTCTAATGGAGTGGGAGCAGTAGTAACCCTTGAATGTTTACTTTCCAAGTATCAGATATGATACCAGACTCTCTTCTTGTCATTGTATTCTACCAGTTGGTATCTTCCATTGTGATAGACATAGTATCCAAACTTGGACTCAAAATCTTTCCAGATGGCAGAGCCAAGTGTCTGTTGTGAAAGATTATTCTCTTCTCTTCATTTGATGAGTTCTTCTCTAAACAAGGTTTGACTGCAGCTAGACGAAGCCATGATGGAAGGAGACTCGACTTGATGTTACATCTGGTGTGGGATGTTCTGCACAACTTGTGCGACAGCATTTGTTCAAGGGTTTTCAGATAAGAGGTCAATAGGACCTCTTGGAGTCAAGAGTGAGGAGTCACCATCAAGGGGCTGTTCCCTGAGACAGTGTTAAGCAGGAAGTGTCAGAAACACTGAGATGACTAAGTTGAGGTTCAAAGGGACTTGTCCAGAAGACAACACCGATGTACAGTAACCCACAAAACTGTTCCAATGTTTGGCCATCCTGAAGAGATTGACCTACCACACAATGAGAATAATTTCCGAAATTAGTAGAAATTGGTAGAGGATAGTGTAGCATCTAAGCTTCAATTAGAGCCTATAATAATGTCAATTGGATCAGTGGTTCATGATATATAAAATGTTTTGTGAGGCATTATCATTGGAATGGTTTTGTGGCCAACATGTGAGATGACAAAACTGGTATCTGGTGGTCATGCAAATGCATTGACAGTCATGTGACAATGTTTAATAAGTTGAACATACACCAAATAATCATCAACAACACTTGCTTCTTACCATGCATGCCCTCTCTGCTGCCAAAAGGACTCACATCATCTCCCTCCTCACTTCAGGCAAATCTGCCTGTGAAGTGTCAACTATGACTGGCCATGGCACTGTTATCATCTCCAGATGTGTCATAAATACTGCCCTTACCATCCCAAGTCAAATGGAGGGAGACCAAGGAGGCTGACAGAGAGAAATGCTCAGCATGCTGGTTGCCTTATCTCCTCTGGCAGGGCAGACACAGATGTGGAAGTGACTAGAGCACTTCAGAAGTTGGTAATGGGTTCCTCTATCAACATACAATGCCTGTCCATCCTCCCATCAAATTTTCAAGCCATACCTGGCCCCTCCCATATCATACACCCCTGTTCCATCATAAGTGCAATAGGCCACAAAACCATTCTAATGACATTGCTACACAAAACATTTTATATATTATGCACCACTGACTCAATTGACATCAGTATAGGCTCTAATTGAAGCTTAGATGCTACACTATCCTCTACCAATTTCTACTAATTTTGGAAATTATTCTTATGGTGTGGTAGATCAATCTCTTCAGGATGGCCAAACATTGGAATGGTTTTGTGGGTTACTGTATGATGGAATGGAGGTGTATGATATGGGAGGGGCCAGGTATGGCTTGAAAATTTGATGGGAGGATGGACAGGCATTGTATGTTGATAGAGGAACCCATTAACAACTTCTGAAGTGCTCTAGTCACTTCCACATCTGTGTCTGCCCTGCCAGAGGAGATAAGGCAACCAGCATGCTGAGCATTTCTCTCTGTCAGCCTCCTTGGTCTCCCTCCATTTGACTTGGGATGGTAAGGGCAGTATTTATGACACATCTGGAGATGATAACAGTGCCATGGCCAGTCATAGTTGACACTTCACAGGCAGATTTGCCTGAAGTGAGGAGGGAGATGATGTGAGTCCTTTTGGCAGCAGAGAGGGCATGCATGGTAAGAAGCAAGTGTTGTTGATGATTATTTGGTGTATGTTCAACTTATTAAACATTGTCACATGACTGTCAATGCATTTGCATGACCACCAGATACCAGTTTTGTCATCTCACATGTTGGCCACAAAACCATTCCAATGATAATGCCTCACAAAACATTTTATATATCATGAACCACTGATCCAATTGACATTATTATAGGCTCTAATTGAAGCTTAGATGCTACACTATCCTCTACCAATTTCTACTAATTTCGGAAATTATTCTCATTGTGTGGTAGGTCAATCTCTTCAGGATGGCCAAACATTGGAACAGTTTTGTGGGTTACTGTATTCAAGAAGTTGAGTCTGAAGTCTACAAGGTAGATACAGTGGACTTTATATATGTAATGCAGTGGGCATCTACAAGATAAGAACTATGGAGTTGTGTGGGCCCGAATATACAAAAGCAGATGGTGTAAAGCCTGGCTTCTGATAGGGGATTAAGTAAGTGTCTGGTCATAGAGATAGGGGATAAGAGATAACAGAAATCATAAGCAAGAACAAACATGAAGTATACAAGTGTCAATAGTGGTCACAGGGATCAGCCTCAGGGATAAACATATGAAGGGGACTTGATGAAGAAGGACAAGCCAGAAGGAACAGAAGGGTCCACATTGTGAAGATCAAAGAAAATAGGATGGCTGGGCAGATGCAAGGGTTGTAACACTGAATATACAAAAGCAGAGGGCATAAAGCCTGGCTTCTGATAGGGAATTAAGTAAGTGTCCAGTCATAAAGATAAGGAGATAAGAAGACAATCATAAGTAAACAGCATGTAAACAAGTCCAATCAACAGTCATGGGGATGTGTTACATCCGGTGCAGGACGTTCCGCACGACTTGTGCGACAGCTTCGTTCATGTACTTAGATAAGAAACCAATAGGACTTCTTGGAGTTAAGGATGACGAGTCAAAGTCACAGGGGCTGTTCCCTGATGACAATGTTAAGCAGAAAGTGCTGAAAGCACTGAGACAAACAAGTCAGAGGTTTGCAAGGGGAAGTCCAGAAGACAAGCACCAATGTATTCAATAAGTCGAGTCTGAGGTCTACAGTGTAGCTACAGTGGACTTATATACATAACTGAGTGGGCATCTATGAGATAAGAAAACAGAGTCAAGTGGGCCCGAATATACGAAAGCGGAGGGCGTAAAGCCTGGCTTCTGATAGGGTATTAAGTAAGTGTCCGGTCATAAAGATAAAGAGATAACAAGATAACAAGATAAGGGACCACACATAGGCAAACAACAAGTCAACAAGTCCAAAGCGAGTCACGGGGACGGGAGTAGGGCACAAGACGGATCCCAGGACAGAGACGTGATGTCACAGCCAGGTGTCGACTGTGTCTAGTCGCGTTTTTGATGTCCAAAGGCTCTCGAGGTATGCAGCGCACTCAAGATTCAAGGTCCAACTAAGAAGGCCTAGTCCAGTTCAAGATTTCAAGTGCCCACAACGATAAGGAGGGGGCGCGTGCAGGGAACAAAGTTGGGAGCAGCAGCAATCAGCCCTGCAGAGTTTCTGAGGAGGAAGGCTCCTTAAGCTGCCACTTAGGGAGTTCAAGTAGATATCTGTGAAGTCAAATACACCTGTATTAGATACAAGAGAACAGACTTAAGGTCTGTCTCAGTAAATCTAGTAGCTTAAGTACATCTTGAGTGAGGCACAATCAGTAAATGTAAGCTAACTAGAAGGTTCCAACATGTATCCAAGTAACCATATGCTCCAGGGGTTATGCCCTGAGCTGAGATGAGAAGTAATAAGAGGGGTTGCACCCTCTGTAGCACAAGCGTGATGTGCACTTAAACAAGCAAATGATAAGTAATGTCAGTCCCTTGTCACATGACTTGAGGGCAGAAATTAGAAACTCGAAACCGAATGCGCGCATGCGCGTGACTCGAAAAATGTCACGTTCTCGTCACAACCTGTGTCACAAAAACATCGCAAACCGTCACACATGATCAGAAAGTGTAGTGTAGGTGGAAGAGCTGGGTTCTTGTTAGGGAGGGTGAAGAAAATAGGTGTACTTGGTGGGGTTTGTAACAGGATGGGAGCAAAGCATGTGAGGGGTCCCAGGAGGGAGATGTAATGATGAAGTGTAATGTGGGTGGGTGAGTGGGGTCCTCGTTAGGAAGGGTGAAGAAAAGAGGATTACTGGGTTCTAGTCATAACACCAGAGGTGTCCAATGGGGCTAATATTTCAAGGGATTGGGCTGTCCATACCAGGCTTCAATATTCTTGTCTTTAAACCACTGGTTTGCCTTCTTGGAATTGTGTTTTGGGTCATTGTCCTGCTAAAATGCCTTCACTGTTACAACATCTGATAAGATACCTTTCCCTATACTATACAGCTAGAAATGTACGATACCACAATGTATGACTTTTTCTCCTCATTTACTGTTACTAGCCTCAAACCTTAACAGCACCCTTAGTGTTACGACCCTTACCAAGCAACCCTCTTTTCTTCACTCTCCCCAATGCCAATCCCACTCTTCCACCTACACTACATTTTATGATTACATCTCCTTCCTGGGATCCATCATGTGCCTTGCTCCCTTCCCTGTGATCACCTTTGTGCTTATTGATTTCACTTCACCTATGACTGCCTTCTTATCTCTTATCTTTACGACTGGACACTTACTTAATTCCCTATCAGAAGCCAGGCTTTACACCCTCTGCTTTCATATATTCAGGCCCACTTGACTCCATGACTCTTATCTTGTAGGCGCCCATCTGATTACATATATAAGCCTGCTGTATCTACACTGTAGACTCCAGACTTGACTTATTGAATACATTGGTGTTTGTCTTCTGGACAAGTCCCTTGAACCTCAGTGCTAGTCATCTCAGAGCTTCTGGCTCTTCTCTGCTTAACATTGTCTTAGGGTACAGCCCCTCTGACTTTGACTTGTCCTCATAAAACTCCAAGGGGTCTTATTGACCTCTTACCTGATCACAAATGAACACTGTCACACAAGTTGTGTGGAATGTCCCACACCAGATGTAACACTTAGCATGGTGACATTATACTTCTTTATATCTATTAAAGTTCCCATGAGCTCAAGCTGTATTCCTTAGTCTTGAGCTTCTGTGTTCTATGTAGCTCTGTGACCCAGAATCTTCTCTCTTTACTTGAGCTGCACACTAAGTAACTGCCTCACTCCCTGAACAATTAGACTTTAAGTCAACAAACCAAGCTTCGAACATAACATAAGCTCAAGACTAAACCAGAAACTTTTGAACAGAAACCATGTCTGCACCTATGAACCCTGCTCCTGCCACCCCTGCTGCTCCCATTACCCCTGTAACAAACATACATATGACCCTCCCATTCCCACTGACCCCCAGACCAATTGATGATATCCCTCTGCTGGAATGATTGAACACCCACTGGATTGACATTTTCTCCCTAACTGCTAATGTCCCTTGGACTGGCTATTTCACCACAACAGGACAAAGACTTATCCCTATTGAATGATACAATGGCCTCTGGTTTGAGCTTGCCTTCTTTGCCTCAGTCAACTCATATCAGGCTATTCATTTAGCCTGAGCCTCTTTCAACCTCCCTTGTGTCCCTGAAATACCCATCAACATACAACTACTCATCAATTCCTCCCTAGACAGTGGTGACACACAGACAACAATGACTAATTCAGTCCCAAGTCCAGGACAAAATGATAGATGCTTGGAAGGAACAATAGCAGTCCATTTTAAAGGTGACAGAACCCAATCTGAACACTTCCTTTCTGTATTTCACCAGTATATGAGTATAAATGATCAAGCTGAAATCGCATGCAACCCATTGAAGAAATTGCACTTCTTTATACAGCAAATGGAAGGACCACTAGTGCAAACCTTTCAACTTGGTATGATTAATGACCTCTGAGCAATTGCAACTGGAAAAATGAAAATCACGCAACCAACACCCTGGGAATATACTGAAGAAAAATTTAAAGCATCATACTTTGACTTTGGCATCAAAGAATGAGCTTACAATGACCTAAGGAAATTACAGATGACTGGTGGAAGAATTGATGAATATTTGACAAATTTTGCATCCTTAGTCACTCATTCCAAGGTCCACCCAAATGACACCAGTACCCTATGCCTTTTTGCATCTGGACTTCAAGGAGATTTAGCAAAGAACTGTGTCCTTCATCATTGACCAACAACTTTGCAGGAATGGGGACTTGCAGCACAACAGGAGAATATGGCTTATCTCACCATCAGTGTTACGTCTGGTGTGGGACATTCCACACAACTTGTGTGACAGCATTCGTTCGTTATCAGGTAAGAAACCAATAAGGCTTCTTGGAGTTTGTACAGGAGAGTCAAAGTCAAAGAGGCTGTACTCTAAGACAATGTTGAGCAGGAAGTACCAGAAGTACCATGAGATGATCGAGTCAAGGCTTTCAAAGGGAAGTCCAGAAGACAAGCACCGATGTATTCAATAAGTTGAGTCTGAGGTCTACAATGTAGTTACAGCGGACTTATATATGTAATCGAATGAGCGTCTAAAGATAAGATATCACAGAGTCAAGTGGGCCCAAATATACGAAAGTGGAGGGTGTAAAGCCTGGCTTCTGATAGGGAATTAAGTAAGTGTCCAGTCTTAGAGATAAGGAGATAAGAGATAACAGAAAACATAGACAGATGTAAACAATGGGTCAATATGTACAAGCAACAGTCACGGGGAAGGCAGCAGGGCATGTGAAGGATCCCAGGATGGGGACATGATCAGGAAGTGGAGAGTCAGTGGAAGGGAAGGGTCGTCATTGGGAATGGTGAAAAAGAGTGGGTTGCTAGGCAAGGGTCGTAACATCACCCCCTCTTCTGGTTCTAGCTGACCCGGCTAGAAACGACTTGTACCATCATCATCCTGCACCAGGTCCAGATAGTCATCAGCTACATTATGATCATCCAGGGTATAGTTTTCTTTGTCTTAATCCTGGGGGCATCTATGGGTGCGGAGAAACCCATAAGGGCCGCACTGTCCACATGAGTAACAGAGGTCATGGATGGGGCAGTCCAGCTTGCGATGCCCCGAGTTGTGGCAAAGACATTTGCCACACCACCCAGAGGGATTGATGATCGTTGGAGCGATGCCAATGCGACGGAAAATGCAAAACCAGCTCCAATGCAGGTTGCTGTGGCAATGACAGCACCATTTGTGGTTGAGGGGACAGTTCCAACTGATGTGGTACTTGCTGTCACACCGCCAACATGTCTCTCCATGAGGGTTCTCATGCATCCGCAGCATTTCAAATCGGTTCAGCAGCAGCATTGGAGCGGCTCCCAATGATCGTGGGGGGAGGGGTCGTGCATATGTGTTGGTGTACCTTTCAGCGATGGTCTGGTACACATCCCCTTTTTCCAACCTCTTCCTAATCTCTACCAATTCCTGTTCCACCTGGAACATCCCACTAGTTAGCCGTGTCATCATCTTCACATGTTCTTTATATTGCTTGTTGAGCGTTGTGCGCAACATTAGGTTCTTCTGCAGTCTCATCACTTTGGCCTTGAGACACAGTAGGCGCATGTCGTTCAACACTTCATCTATGGCGAAGGCCTGGGAGTCGTCAGCAGCTAGATGTCCGAGCTGCTCATCACTCATGGTGTGATGGAGATGCCCCGTGTACCTCTCCTCCAAATAGACTGGGGCTCCATAAACTGGGCCATTCTTCTTCATGCATCCAGCCACGTCCATCCCTCCATTGGTATAAAAGATGTACTTAGCTATTGCGACTTCTCCATCGGCCATCGTAATTTCAAGAGGGAAGTACATGGATGAGTTTGGGTTGTTGGTGAAGAACAGGAACTCGGGGACTTCGTCATCCAACTCCATTCCCAACAGGTCATTTGGGTGAGGCTCTTTGCAGTGGTCAAAGTTGTCATTGGGGTTGGGGGATTGGTTTTTGACTCGTGCTTCAGCAGCTTTGTAATCAATAGGGGAAGAGGGACATGTGGAAGGATGAGCGGATGGGAAATTCTTGACAACTATGATGGAGGAAGTGAAAGCATCAATGGCAGCATTGGCGGCAACAAAAGACATGATGGATTGAATAGTGTTAGAACATTGCTGAGAGAGCATGTACTGGGGACTTCGATGGGGTTTGGGGTTGCTCTTTTAACTGCTCCTGGGCACTTCTGGGTGTTGGGTATGGAACTCTGCGATAAGGACTGGGGCAAAGATATCTCTGGCTGGTTCCCACAAATTGTCAGAGACTGGGAATCCTTTCCACTTAACTAGGTAGTACAGCTTGTGCCCTCGGCCTTGTCGCTTTGAGTCTAGAATGCATTCCACTTCCCACTCCTCTTCTCCGTCGATAAGGTCAGGTGGGGGTCTCAGGAAGTTCCCTCCGTGAATGGAGGTTTCCTTATACGGGGTCAGAAGCTTGGCATGGAAGACGGGATGAATCTTCCATTTTGGTGGTAACCACCGTTCATAGGATACATCTGACAGTTTCCTTATGATCTGGAAGGGTCCATGACGTTGGGGCGCTAATTTGGCTGAGGGATGTGACGTGTGAATGTTCCGTCCCTCCAGCCAAACCCAGTCATTGGTCTGATAAGGTGTGAATGTGCTTGGCCGTTGTTACAACTCACTGTCAACTGCCTGGACAGTGGGTTGTATGCAAAGGGGGGGATTTGGAAGTGGGGCAAGAGATGAGAGTGAGGGTGAAAGTGCAGGGAGACAAAGCGAACAGCTCAAGGACAAGGGGTGAGAAGCCTTCCACAAGGTGGGGCTAATCTCCTAGGCAATAAGGTACCGGATCACAAGTGGACAGTCTGGAGCTGTCCATTCTATTCCCAAAGGGTTTATATACATAATTACAACTGGGACTTTGGTCTGTGCACCACTTTAGGGGAGGTTAACTTCACTTTAACTCCCTACTGATCCACCAATGAGAATAGCCCCACTTTTGGGCTTAGAAATCCGCAGTCCGCAGTCTGCAGTCCGCAGTTTGTGGACTGCTGTTTAGGTATTGTGGGGTTCTGTTAGTACTCTTCCCACAGGTCTCCAATTTGGCAGGAGTCCGGCCCTGGTCTGGACCGGCCCTTCTCTGGTCTTAATCTAGGGTTATTTTCGTCTCTGAGGGTTCTACAAGGTCTCTGGGAGTGTCTGGGGATTTCTGGGGGGTCAGGAGGTTTTCTAGGGTGTCAGTTCATGACAGCCGTGCTGCCAGAAGTTGCTGTGCTTTTACCAGGTTTTCATTGGCTGATTGCTGTAGCTTTTCCCATTGGCTTATCTGTTGGGTTACTGAAGGGACATTAGTGGGCTTATCAGTCCATGTGGTGCACGGAGTCCAGCCCATGATAAGGGAAAATGGGGTGGCTTCGTTGTTCTGTTGGGCCATGAGTTATGGGCAAACTCCGCAGTGGACAGCCATTTTGCCCAGTCATCTTGCCGGCCATTGCACCAAAACTGAAGGTACTGTTCTACCCATTGGTTTGTACACTCAGACTGCCCATCCATCTGTGGGTGGTAAGCCATCGAGATATTCTGTGTAATGTCTAATGTTTTGCACAGGGCTTTAGCAAAGGCCAATGTGAATTGGGTATCTCGGTCGGTTATAATTTTCCTGGGGAGTCTGTAGTGGCAGTATACATGGTTCAGGTAGAGCTCTGCCACTCCTTCAGCTGTGATCATCTCATTACAGGGAATGAAGAGGGCCACCTTGGAGCAATCATGGTTGGTGATCGTGAGGATAGTATCGAAGCCCTGTGATTTGGGTAGCTTGACGATAAAGTCCATAGCGATGGTCTGGAAAGGGGTTGATGAGATGGGGGAAATGGGGTGCATCGGTGGGACTTTCGGGTGTGTGTTGACTTTGTTTGCTTGGCATGCTGCGCATCCCTGTACGTAGTTCTCAACGTCCTTCTTCATATTGGGCCACCAATAGTCTCTTTTGGCAAGGGCATAGGTATTGGCAATGCCAGGGTGGCCAGCAGAAGGGAGATCATGGTGAAAATGGATCACCCCCCTCTTAATGTTGTTGCCACCAGTGACAACAAGTCAGTCTCCATCTTTCCACCAAAGGCCATTGATCTCTTTTAAGTTGTGTGCTTTGGCCCATGAGCAACATAGTTCTTGGTTCATGTTTTGTGAGACTTGTGCCCATAGGTCCATATCATGGAGGCTGACTACAGCGGTTCTTGCAAACACTTCTTCAGGGAGGACAGTTATGTCATTATTGTCATCTTCGCCTGTGTGCATATCTGGCCTGCACAACAGCGCATCCGCTTGAGTGTTCTGGCTTCCAGCAATGTGTTTCAAGGTAAAGTTATACTCTTCTAGCTCCAGGACTTCTTGTGCCACACGTCAACTGATTTTATGGGGTTCCTTCCAGTATAAGAGGTTGGAATGGTCAGTGTGGATGATAGTCCTATGAGGAGTGCCTGCCAGGTAGGGTCGCCAGTGTTGTAACACCTTAACTATGGCCAAGAGTTCTCTGTCCCAGATGTCATAATTCCGTTCGGCTGGGGAGAAGGTTTCGGAGTAATATGCCACTGGGTGAAGTATCTGTGTGGCATCCCACTGGTATAACACTGCCCCATTTGCAAAGTGAGAGGCATCCACTTCTAATTTGAAGGGATGGCTCAGGTCTGGTTGGATGAGCACTGGTTCTGAGCCGACGAGGTCTCTAATCTGCTCAAATGCTTGTTGCTGTGCCGTACCCCAATGCCATGGTACATCCTTTTTCAACAGATCGTTCAATGGCCTTGCAATGCCTGAAAACCCTTTGACAAAGCATTGATAGAAGTTACAGAACCCGATGAATGATCGGACATCTTTGATGCAAGTTGGTATGGGCCACTCTCGGATCCCTTGTACTTTGATGGGGTCCATGCGTACTTGTCCCCCTTCTAGGATGACTCCCAGGTACTCGACGCTTCGTTGTTCGAAGGAGCATTTGGCTGGTTTGAGATACAGGTCGTGTTCCCCTAATATATCCAGTACTTGATTGTTACGTCTGGTGTGGGATGTTCCACACAACTTGTGTGACAGCGCAGTACGTAGGTTCAGATAAGGGACCAATTAGATCCCTTGGAGTAAAGTGTGATGAGTCAAAGTCAAAGAGGCTGTACTCTAAGACGATGGTGAGCAGGAAGTGCCAGAAGCACTGAGACAACTGGGTCTTAGGGAGTAAAGGGAAGTCCAGAAGACAAGCACTGATGTATTCAATAAGTCGAGTCTGAGCTCTACATTGTAGTCTACAGAGGGCTTATATACGTAAAGAGGTGAGCATCTATAGATAAGGATCACGGAGTCAAGTGGGCCCAAATATCCGGAAGTGGAGGGCGTAAAGCCTAGCTTCTACTGATAGGGAATTAAGTAAATGTCCGGTCATATGATAAGAAGATAAACGATAAGCGAAGATAACAGTGAACAAACATAAGTAAACGGAGGAGTCATGGGGATGGACAGAGGGCATGTGACGGATCCCATGATGGAGACGTGATCTGATAGTGGAGGGTGGGTGGCAAGGAAGGGTCGTCGTTGGGTAGGAAAAAGAAGACAGGAAGAGACGGGGTTCGTAACATCACCCCCTCTCCTGGTTCTAGCAGTCCTGGCTAGAAACGACTCGTACCGTCATCATCCTGCACCAGCTCCAAGTAGTCGTCAGCTACATTACGATCATCCATCTGATATGTCTCCAACTCCTGTGGACATGCATGGGTGCGAAGGAATCCATATGGGCCACGCTGACCACACGCACAGCACAGATCGTGGACGGGGCAGTCGAGCTCTCGATGCCCGGCATTGTGCCAAAGGCACTTGCCGCACCAACTCAAAGGGTTAGTGATCGTTGGGGCCACTCCTACGCATCGGAAGATGCAATGTTGACTCCAATGGAGGTTGCTTCAGCAGTGTCGACACCACTTGCAATTGAGGGGGCAGTTCCAACTGATGTGGTACTTACTATCGCAGCGCCAGCAAGTCTCCCCATGTGGATTCTCATGTAGTCGTGGCATCTCGAGCCAGCTCAGCAGCAGCGTTGGGGCGGCACCCAGGGTTCGAGGGGGGAGGGTCGTGCATAGGTGTTGGCGTACCTTTCTGCTATCGTTTGGTACGTATCTTCCTTTTTCAACCTCTTTCTGATTTCCACAATTTCCTGCTCCAACTGGAACATCCTGTTCGTCAATCTTGCCATTATCTTCGCATGTTCTTTGTACTGCTGGCTCAACGTTCTCCGCAAGGTGATGCTCTTCCGCAGCCTCATGACTTCTGCTTTGAGGCGCGGAAGTCTCATGTTGTTCATCACCTCGTCGATTGCGAAGGCGTGACAGTCCTCCATGGCGAGATGACCCAGCTGTTTGTCAGTCAGCGTGTGATGTAGCCGACCTGTATACCTTTCCTCCAAATAAACCGGAGCCCCATAAACCAGCCCATCCTTCTTCATACACCCTGCCACGTCCATTCCTCCGTTGGTATAGTAAATATATTTGCAATGACCGTCGAGCCATCGGCCATTGTGATCTCCAAGGAAAGTACATGGACAAGTTGGGGTTGTTGGGGATGAAGGGAATTCAGGGGCTTCATCGTCAATCTCTCCGTTGAGCAGGTCATTGGGGTGTGGCTCTTTGCAATGGGTGAAATCGTTGTTTGGGTTGGGGGACTGGTTCTTGATGCGAGCCTGCGGCTTCATAGTCGATAGGGGAGGAGGGACGAGTGGATGGGTGAGTTGAGGGGAAATTTTCTACAATAGTCATTGGGGAGGCGAAAGCATTGACGGCGGCAGAGGCAGCGATGAAAGACATAATCGAATGTTCAGTGGTAGTAGTCTGCTGGGGGGCATGTACTGGGGTTTGGTCGAGGTCTGGGGTCACTCTTTTAACTGTCCTTGGGTGCTTCTGGGTGTCGGGTGTGGAACTCCGAGATAAGAGTCGGGGCAGAGATATCGCCGGCTGGTTCCCACGAGTTGTCAGAGGCTGGGAATCCTTTCCACTTGATTAGGTAGTGCAGCTTGCGCCCTCGGCCTTGTTGCTTTGAGTCTAGAATGCATTCTACTTCCCATTCTTCTTCTCCATCGATAAGATCAGGTGGGGGTCTTGGGAAGTTCTCTCCGTGAAGGGGTGTCTCCTTGTAGGGTGTCAATAGTTTGGCATGGAAGACTGGGTGAATGCGCCAAGAAGGGGGGAGCTCGAGTTCATACGACACATCTGACAGTTTCCTTGTTATCTTGAAGGGTCCGTGACGTTGGGGCGCCAACTTGGCCATTGGATGTGACGTGTGAATGTTCTTTCCTTCTAACCACACCAGGTCATTGGTCCGATAAGGTGTAAACTTCGAGGGCTTCTTGGCCAGGGTCCTTTGCGCCTTCAGCAGGTTTTCATTGGCCGATTTCCTGATCTCCTCCCATTGGTCGATACACTGCGTGGCTGAAGGGACGTTTGTGGGTTTCCCAGTCCATGTGGCTCAGGGTGTCCAGCCCATGATGAGGGAGAATGGAGAGCTTTTTGTGGTACCATTGGGCCAGGAATTGTGTGCAAATTCTGCTGTGGTGAGCCAGTCAGCCCAATCATCCTGTCGTCTGTTGCACCAGAACCGAAGATATTGCTCGAGCCACT